>OZ034969.1:14157893-14310393 GCA_964030785.1 Siderastrea siderea | reverse complement strand
TCTCAAAAGTAGCTTTCTCAACATGATCGGTGCAAGATTCCAGACCAAAGGAATTTGAAGAACGCGAGTCCATTCGAATCTACCAATCAGCGCGTCTCGACCGTTGGCTGTTCAAAAGCCCATGCCCGATATATTTGAACAGGAATCCGGCAAAGAAATTGTGACGCGTAACTCACCGGCACACGTCACAAATCATAGTACAGCATTGGTGGTCTGGTTGACATGCGTAAAGTTACAAGCAGTTACAACCTAATCAGTGTCAAACGTCCACAAGCCGTTACACACAATCACAGGCTGTTACACGCAGTCACAAGCCGTTAGACACAGTCACAGGCTATTACACGCAGGCACCGGCTGTTACACGCAGTCACAGGTCGTCGTTACACGCAGTCACGTGCTTTACAGACAGTCACAAACCATCACATCTCGTCACAAGCCGTTACAGTTCGTCACAAGCCGTAAAAGTTCGTCACACCCCGTCACAAGCCATCACAAGCCGTAACAGTTCATCACACCCCCTCACAAGCCGTCACACCCGGTCACAAGCCGTTACACCCCGTCACAAGTCGTCACACTCCGTCACACCCCGTCACAAGCCGTCACAACCAGTCACAAGCCGTCACACCTCGTCACAAGCCGTTACACACAGTCACAAGCCGTCATACCCCGTCACAAGCCGTTACACACAGTCACAAGTCGTCACACTCCGTCACAAGCCGTTACACACAGTCACAAGCCTTCACACCCCGTCACAAGCCGTCACACCCCGTCACACTCCGTCACACCCCGTTACAAGCCGTCACACCCCGTCACACTCCGTCACACCCCGTTACAAGCCGTCACACCCCGTCACAAGCCGTTACACACTGTCACAAGTTGTCACACTCCGTCACACCCCGTTACAAGCCGTCACACCCCGTCACACCCCGTTACAAGCCGTCACACCCCGTCACAAGCCGTCACACCCCGTCACAAGCCGTCACACCCCGTCACACCCCGTCACACCCCGTCACACCCCGTCACAAGCCGTCACAAGCCGTCACACCCCGTCACAAGTCGTCACACTCCGTCACACCCCGTCACAAGCCGTTACACCCCGTCACAAGTCGTCACACTCCGTCACACCCCGTCACAAGCCGTCACAACCAGTCACAAGCCGTCACACCTCGTCACAAGCCGTTACACACAGTCACAAGCCGTTACACACAGTCACAAGTCGTCACACTCCGTCACAAGCCGTTACACACAGTCACAAGCCGTCACACCCCGTCACAAGCCGTCACACCCCGTCACACTCCGTCACACCCCGTTACAAGCCGTCACACCCCGTCACACTCCGTCACACCCCGTTACAAGCCGTCACACCCCGTCACAAGCCGTTACACACTGTCACAAGTTGTCACACTCCGTCACACCCTGTTACGAGCCGTCACACCCCGTCACACCCCGTTACAAGCCGTCACACCCCGTCACAAGCCGTCACACCCCGTCACAAGCCGTCACACCCCGTCACAAGCCGTCACACCCCGTCACAAGCCGTCACACCCCGTCACAAGCCGTTACACACAGTCACAAGCCGTCACATCCCGTTACAAGCCGTTACACACAGTCACAAGCCGTCACACTCCCGTCACACCCCGTCATAAAGCTGTCACACACAGTCACACCTCGTCGCAAGCCGTCACATCCCGTCACAAGCCATCACACACAGTCACAAGCCATCACACCCCGTCACACACAGTCACAAGCCGTCACACGTCGTCACGTTGTAGCGAAAACGAGTATGGCTAGAAGTACAGCCTGAAGTAAATGCCTTGCAGACCGCACGACGCTAACACATGGTGAGATTGCGGACCTCTTGGATTTCGTATTAAGATCCACATACTTCCAGTATAACGGATCGATTTGGATCGATATGGTTAGAAGTACAACCTGAAGTAAATACCTTGCAGACCGCACGACGCTAACACCTGCTGAGATTGCGGACCTCTTGGATTTCGTATTAAGATCTACATACTTCCAGTATAACGGATCGATTTACGAACAACAAGAAGGCGCAGCCATGGGGAGCCGGGTTTCCGCGGTTATTGCTAACCTCTACATGTAGGCGTTTGAAGAACAAGCAATAGAGTCCGCACCCTACAAGTCCAAGATCTGGAAGCGCTACGTTGATGACACCCTCACCATCCTTGATCGCGGTAATGTTGACAGATTCTTACACCATCTCAACAGTCAGCAACCCACCATACGCTTTACCATGGAAACCGAGAAAGAGAATAAGATCGCCTTCCTCGACACGTCAGTTTCTAGAGAACCGGACGGCGGCCTTACCACCAGCGTCTACAGAAAACCAACTCACACTGATCAGTACTTGGCGTATGATTCACACCACCCTCAATCAGTAAAACGAGGTATTGTTAAGTGTCTGTACGACCGGGCGAAGCGCCTCGTGACCAAACCATCAGTCATTTCTGAGGAGAAGAAATATGTCATCTGTCCTTGTTTCTAGCGGTTAAAGCCTCCTTCTTCGTGCAGAAGCTCACCAGGACACGAAAAGCAGCCCCCAGGGTAGAGCCTGAGACAGAGTTTAAGTCCACCGCAGTTTTGCCGTATATCAAAGGAGTATCAGAACCTCTTCGCCGCTGCCTACAACAACAAGGTATTCGCGCCGTCTTTAAGTCCGACACGACACTTAGGTCACATTGAGTGCGACCAAAGGACACCGTCAATCCGGCTAAACAAGACGGCGTTGTCTACAGGATTCCCTGTGAATGTGGAAAAGTTTACATTGGCGAAACAGGAAGATCTACGCAGGAGAGGATCAAAGAGCATGACAGGGATATACGACTCGCCCGTACCCAGACCTCCGCCGTTTCTGAGCACGCCAACAAGACCGGCCACCACCCGCTTTGGAACGAGGTAAAGTTTATTGATCGAGACTCACACTAGTACACCCGTAGGGTGAAGGAAGCTATCCACATAAGACTTCACCCTGATAACATCAATAGGGACAACGGAATTGAAATTCCTGCAGCGTAGATACCAACGATCAAGAAACACAACAGGAGACCGGTACATCAGGGAACTGCCGAGGGAACAACTTCAAATCGGACCTCTCGGGAAACAACTTCACAGCGGAACAATGAGGATCGAAACGCACCAATCACAGCCGACCATCGTGATTCATATGGTGACACGCAACCAGTCGACCTCATCGCCTGATGAAGAATAGCAGTAAGCAGTCGAAACGTCGCGATCTACAACTCAAGTGACTGCATCGTGAGACAAACGATATACACTTTATTATTTAACTGTATTTACCACGATGAACAATAACCACCTTTTTTACGACACTGAAGTAAATGGCTACAATACTCCTTGCAACATTAAGACATGTAGTTCGCATGTAGTGTTTGAAGGACCAACATGACCAAGTGTTTCTAGTCATAAGATCGAGATAATTACCGCAATTTATGGAACTTTAACGTCTACAGGCTCCAGTAAGCTTTATAGTTTCTAGTATGTCACCTTTACTAGCTTGGACAGACTTTCGTCGGTTTGAGAATCGTTCTGATTCGTTTCTTCGCAGATGCTCGAACTATCAGTGTGGGGAAATTAAATGTCACCTACTCCGGCATTGAGTGCAATCCTCAATAATATTATATATTTCCTTGCGTTTTTCTCTTTTTCAGTTGTGTTGTTTTAGTTAGGAAAATAGAAAATAAATTCAGTTGTCGGTTCCCGGAGCCGTGTTTTTTAAACACACGCGATTGTTCAGGTAAAATAGCTAAAACGGGTAGTCATAGACTAGTCTCGTACAAAACGTAACTTAAGAATCGAAAGTGGAAGATTTACAATCCCCAGAAGATCTTAGAATTTGCGATCACTGCAGTCTAAATTCAGTTGAAAATGAAATGTACGTATTATTTCACTGTAACTTATATGACGATTTGAGAAAGATTCTTTTTTATTAAAATCAATGAACGAAATAAGTTATTCACAAATTAAAATAACCATGATAAAGTATATTTTCTTTTTTATTATTTTTGAAAACACTAGTGATCCTTGCAATCTGATTGGCTCTCAACAGTGCGATTTATGCATGAAGCGCACTATTTTTTGCTCTAAATCACATCATTTTTTTAGCCAATCAAAATGAAAATGAAATAATACTGTCAAGCACATTTCATGGCTTAATCGCACAAGCCAATCAGATTGCAGAAAAATATAAGGCCAAAAAGGTCATTTGGAGGGGGGGGGGAAATTTTGCAATTTTGGCTTTACTTCGGTGTAAGAATCTGTGAATCTCACGGATGACATAAAATAATAATAATAATAATAATATTTAATATTTATATTGCGCATTTTCTATAAGAATAATCAATAATAATCAAATGGAAACAAAACATTTTTAAACAATAGCGTACAGACAAAAACTGTGTGATTTCAAAGTGGGTGTAATAAAGTGGTAATTGAACTTCGTGTCGTGCAATTTTGGTCTGAAATCATACTTGTGATTTCAAATCGAACTGGCGCTGAGCGCTCGTTCGATTTTGAAATCACGCGTATGATTTCAGACCAAATTGCACCCTCCACTTAGTTACCATTATTAACAATACTGATTCATAAATCAGCAGGCTAACTGCTACTTTCATTTTTCAAGCATTTGAAAGACGAAAGGAACATAATAATATTCAATTATACCATTCAATTACATTTGTATTTCCTTTTTCACTATTCTTAACTCTCATAGTTGTTTATTGTATTTCAATCAGTAATACCATGAATGGAAACGGTAATACTGAATAAACTTGTCGTTGTTGTTACCTTTTCTCTTCTATGTGTCAGTAGTATAGCTCCAATCAAATGAAACAGGGTTTTTGGAATAAGAGATAACTGTCCCTTTTATAGCCAGAAGGGATGAATATCAATCAAAGTATGTGGATAAGAAATAACGCTAGTAACAATAATTTAAAGATTAACTACATTTCTGGTGATTTTGCTTATTTAAGTGATAAAGGATAACCTTCTCGCAAGTTTTAGCTCAGCACCCGCGAGCCGAATTCACGAGTAACACAGAAAAAGTGAGAGTGTTATGGTAATACCGAAAAAGTGTAAATTTTTGCAGCTGTGTGAACACCAATTAAGTGTTAAAGTAACGCCAACATGGTGTACATTTACACCACAATAGTGTGAACCACAAACAATTCTGATTTGGATTGGGTAAAAAAACACCAACACAGTGTTATGTAGACGCGGAATTCGGGTAAGTTTACACTAAAAACGTGTACTTGTGACACCCAAATGGTGTAAAACAATTTGCAGCTGTGTGCACACCAAAACAAGATTAATTTACACCAGAGATAATTTTACACTAAAATTGTGTACTTGTGACACCCAAATGGTGTAAAACAACTTGCAGGTGTGTGCACACCAAAACAAGGTTAATTTACACCGGAGATAATTTTACTCTAAAATTGTGTAAAATAACACTTCCAACTTTGTTGAATAACACCCTCCACGTGTTACGTTAACACTGTTCTAGTGTACTTCAACACTAAAATAAAAGATGCATACACATTATTCCAAAATGGCGGAAAATACATTGCTCTTTTATCTCATTGTTAATTGGCCCTTTTTGCCTCGATCCCATCTGCAGAAATCAAAGGAATATTTGGCTTATGGTGATTGCATTCAATTGCGTTACGCATCCTTTCTGCGCATCATTTCTTGCGTGATTAGCGCGTGAACGAGCGCGCGCATCTTCGGAACTTGATAGGTTTTCTATGAAAGCTGAGCTGTTCAGAGAAATAAATGGTCGTTTGCTCCTAAACGAGCTCGGTGACTCCCATTTTTTAATACATAAATTCAAATGGCACACGGTCTAGTACAATATATAGCGATTTTGAGAAAAGTTAAAAATTCTGCTTTGAGATATTTTTATTTAAATGCCGAAAAGAACACGTCTTTAGGTGCAGCAGGGTATGTACGCTCGCCGCAAATTTTTTAGTTTATTTCATAATCTTGATTCCTGTTCAACTAAAACAGTATAAAATACAAGATAAATGTCTGTTTTGTTGAACTGCTCCAATATTTCAATACAAGCAATGACTTTTTAAAGCAATTACAGTGCTCATTTGTGATTACTAGGGTTTCTCAGGAAAACCTTGTGGGTGTATAGTTGCTATTAACGGCTCTCCATTTTGTGAAAAAACAAGCACGGTGACCCCTGTTTTTTATTGCATCTATGACATGTTCTAAACCTAATAACCAACTGGACCAAGTTTTGGAAAATCTTAAATATTCCTTCTATTTCGATGGAATCACCTTAAAACGAGACAACAAGGGGCAATTAACATGGAGACAAAAGAATAATGTATTTTCCGCCATTTTGGAATAAGGTGTATGTGGGCTACTTAAACAAAATTATAATTATTGCTGCTGAAGGAGACAGACATCACTAGTTTCCAAATATATTTCACAGTGAATATTTATTTGGTATACTACACCTTAAAACAAAATGCGTCCAAAAATACGATTTTTTGCAAAAAACAATAAGTCTACATGTAGAAAAATAAACCTTTTGGTGCAACCTTGGAAACTCGCTATAAATTACGAAGATGCTACTCTAGTCTAATGCCTTAGAATTAAACAAAGTAGTGACACTGAGTAAGATAGTTATAAAAAATAAGAAAGCTACAAAGATTCCAGTCCAAACAGTACATTAACTTCTGTATGCTTCATTTTTGTGAACACCTAAGTTGATGTGCCAAAATAATGAAAACCAAACCCATACAAAAATAAAAGGCCTTTCAAAAGGCATTTTAATTTAAAGTACTTTTCTAGTTGTTATAGAAAGATGAAGTCAATAAATGCAGATTGAGTGAGTGATTTTGATGATAAACCACACCCAGTTCAGAAACCACCTCCATCTGATTCATCAATCCACTGTAAAAAAAAAAAAGATGAAAATTAGTAATACTATTAATATTAATTACCCACTTGTACGCACCATGATTAGGCAATACTGAATGTCACTTATTCACGTTTATTCCTTTTTAGAGGATTCGCCAAGATCTGGAAAAAAACTTATTTTGGTCGGCTATATACAAAATTTAAAAAATACCACTACAGCTCTAAAAAAACAGCCCTCAGTAACACTTACTGTTCAGTTAGTTGGAATACTCTGTCAGACAGTTGTACATACATGTACTGTATCGCTCAGTCTGTTAATACTTTAATACTTGGTCAGTATTGTATACCACTCAGTCAATTGAGTAAACCACTCAATCAGTTCACTCAGTTGTTTTTACCACTAGATCAGTTATGTGGATCACTCAGTAAGTTGAGTAATATTACATACAGTGGTTATTCCACTTGGAAGAGCAGAGTGGACCACCAGTTTGACACTCAGTCAGTTGTGACTACATGTACCTGTCTTGTCTACTAAGTCAGTTATGTGCACCACTCAGAACACATAACTTTTACAACTGTGTTTCACTCAGTCATTTAGCACCCTGTGAGTTGTGGGCACCACTTGCTAACTTGTGAGTACCACCCAGTTACTTGATCAGTTGCGGCTACCACTCAGTCAGTTGTGTACACCACTGAGTCAGTTGTGTGTAATGTTCCTTCAGCTGTGGAACCACTCAGTGAAATGTGTGGATAACTCCACACAACTCACTTATGCTATAACTGACTTAACAGCTGTAGTGGTAAACACAACTGGCACAGGGGTACACAAAACTGACCGAGCAGTCCATACAATTGACCAGTTGGTATAAACAGCTGAGTGAAAGGTATATTCAATTCAGTGAGTGATAACATGACTTACTGAGTGGTATGCTGGTCAGTGGTGTGTATCACTCAGTCAGTTTTGGACCACTATATGTAAACAACATTTGAAGAGGCTAGTGGAAAGTCCCCTAAGAGATTTTTTTGGTCAATTTTTTTAGCTTGAAAGTGCCTGAATTTTTGCTTGTGGGCTTCAATTTGTTCTGAGAACATGCCCTGTTTTTTTTCCTGTCAGTTTATGCTTAGTTTTCCAGAAAAGGCCAAAAAACGAGGTCCCTGTCTTCTGTTTTCTTTTGTTAAAAACCTAAACAAAAGAAACCAATTAAATTCTTTGCTTCATGAAACAAAAGAACGACATCAACAGAGCCAACAATGCTTTGTCAGATGTGTTTGGTCACTTGTGTATATTATTCAGTAAGTTGGATGTATCACTCAGTCTGGTCCTGTTTACAACTGTACATGTAGGTAATGAGGGCCAGGACTCTACTACAGTACAAATCTGACCTCTGCTACTTTGATGGAAAAAAAATGGCAATGCTATTGTACTGTCTTCCCCCCCCCCCCCCCCCTTGCATGATTTGTGGCTTAAGTTTGTCTGTCGTGTTTTTTTGCAAATTCCGATAAATAGTCACTATCTTTGAAGAAGCACAGTTCAAGTAATGAGCAGGCAGAAGCCACTCAACATTGGAGCTGGTTAAAAATAGAAAACCACTTTACACAACTATGCAAGGCACACTGTGTCCTTCAGAGAAAGGGTAACATTGAATTCAAAATGAAAAGAGAAAGTAAACGATTTGTCAGTTGATTTTTCTATAATTTTTCATTTTTCTGTTCCGCTCTGGCAAACTCTGATACATAATTTTACAATTAAACGAGACTTACCTGTAAGTTGACGTTTGATTTGAATTCTATCCTGTCATCAGTCCGGAACGAAGGAGTAACATGAGAAGCACGCGCGCTAGCTTATTGAGCCATTATTTAAAGAAAGGGCTTGTTGGAGGTCACAGGAACGAAGGAGTAGGGATGGGTAAATGCCAATAGGGAGGGCATGTTACTTCTTCGTTCCGGACTGATGACAGGATCACTCATGTCCAATACACCCAAACTGAGTCGAATCGTCTTAAAGCAAAGACGATTCGAGTCAGCTCGAGGATCAAAGACTTCCGACTCACCGGAAGTCCGTTTAGCGGAACTCGACTTGCCGGAAGTCAGGTCGCGAATAAATGCGCAGGGAGGTGAAAAATTTTGACAAATCGACTCGAATCGACTCGAATCGACTCGACTCAACGGAAATCAGGTCGTAAAGTCCTTCAAATATGTGCGCGTGACACAATAAGACATAACAAGGAACGCATAACATGGACCTTTCTCGTTCTTAAAGCGTCACTGATGCGACACTAAACAGGAACATTGTAATGAACCTTCTTCCTCGCTTGTGTTGTCGATCTGAAGGATTTGCACACGGAACGACAAGAAGATAACATGAACCTTCCTCGTTCTTAAAGCGTGATGCGACACTAAACAGGAAAATTGCAATGAACCTTCTCCCTCGCTTGTGTTGTCGATCTGAAGGATTTGCACACGGAACGACAAGAAGATAATAATAATAATAATAATAATAATAATAATAATAATAATAACTTTATTAACGTGTCAAAAACTGTAGTAGCTGAGGGGAAAAGTCCCCTCTACTAATTGTGGACACCTAACCTGCCTAACTAAAAACGTAATTAATATGTATAAAATGGAAAATATTTATATACGTTTAAAAAGCCTAATTACAACAATTAACTAAGCTAAAAAAACTGTAAAAATATATTAAAATTCTGTTTCTTCAACCTTCCTCGTCCTTCCTTAAAGCGAGTCGATTCGACCACTTTTCCTACCCTCCCTGTTGGCCTTCTTGTGTGATTTTTTTCTAAGTGTCTCGCAAATCGACTATCCAGTTAGCCGAAACGACTACACAACGGACGATTCGACCCTCCCTGTTCGCCTTCTTGTGTGATTTTTTTCTAAGTGTCTCGCAAATCGACTTTCCAGTTAGTCGAATCGACTACACAACGGACGATTTGAGTCGAATCGACTCGAATCGAGTTGATTCGACCACTTATCCTACCCTCCCTGTTCGCCTTTTTGTGTGATTTTTTTCTAAGTGTCTTGCAAATCGACTATCCAGTTAGTCGAATCGACTACACAACGGACGACTCGAGTCGAATGGACTCGAATCAAGTCGATTCTACCACTTTTTCTACCCTCCCTGTTCGCCTTCTTGTGTGATTTTTCTAACGGTTTCGCAAATCGACTTTCCAGTTAGTCGAATCGACTACACAACGGACGATTTGAGTCGAATCGACTCGAATTGAGTGGATTCGACCACTTTTTCAGCCCACCCTGTTCGCCTTCTTGTGTCATTTTTTCTAAGTGTCTCGCAAATCGACTTTCCAGTTAGTCGAATCGACTACACAACGGACGACTCGAGTCGAATCGACTCGAATCGAGTCGATTTGACCACTTTTTCTACCCTCCCTGTTCGCCTTTTTGTGTGACTTTTTCTAAGTGTCTTGCAAATCGACTATCCAGTTAGTCGAATCGACTACACAACGGACGACTCGAGTCGAATGGACTCGAATCGAGTCGATTCGACCACTTTTTCTACCCTCCCTGTTCGCCTTCTTGTGTGATTTTTCCAAGTGTCTCGCAAATCGACTTTCCAGTTAGTTGAATCGACTACACGACGGACGATTTGAGTCAAATCGACTCGAATCGAGTCGATTCGACCACTTTTTCAGCCCGCCCTGTTCGCCTTCATGTGTTATTTTTTCTAAGTGTCTCGCAAATCGACTTTCCAGTTAGTCGAATCGACTACACAACGGACGATTCGAGTCGAATCGACTCGAATCGAGTCGATTCGACCACTTTTTCAGCCCGCCCTGTTCGCCTTCATGTGTTATTTTTTCTAAGTGTCTTGCAAATCGACTTTCCAGTTAGTCGAATCGACTACACAACGGACGATTCGAGTCGATTCGAGTCGAATCGAGTCGATTCGACCACTTTTCCTACCCTCCCTGTTCGCCTTCTTGTGTGATTTTTTCTAAGTGTCTTGCAAATCGCCTTTCCAGTAAGTCGAATCGACTACACAAAGGACGATTCGAGTCGGATCAACTCGAATCGAGTCGATTCGACCACTTTTCCTACCCTCCCTGTTCGCCTTCTTGTATGATTTTTTCTAAGTGTCTTGCAAATCGACTTTCCAGTTAGTCGAATCGACTACACAACGGACGATTCGAGTCGAATCGAGACGAGTCGTCACTACCTTAGACGAATCGAGTCAGTTCGGGTGTATTGGACAACCCTCCGACAGGATAGAATTCAAATCAAACGTCAACTTACAGGTAAGTCTCGTTTAATTGTAAAATTCTATCTGTTATCAGTCCTACGTCACTACGGAGTACCATGCGATTTCAAAGCCTGTGAGCTCCAACATGACCATGCAACGTACCAAATATCAGTGAGGTACGAAACCATTATAGGAAACGTAACAGGACGTCCAGTAAAACAACAACAATTGGAAAATTCGAAAAATGGCGTGACAAATATGTTGTCAACTAAGAATACAGACAACTGATATATAGATACGGTTACATTTCCGGTGATTATAAGAAGAACGGTAAAAAGGGCTAGTCAGCCTGAGCATCGGAGTCAAAATGATTCAATAGGGTTTGTCCGAGGTTGCCACTAATGGGCTTATTATTGTGTTCAGCAAATGTTCGAGCGTTAGACCATCTCCCAGCCTTGAGAACGTCCGCTGGAGGCTGTTCGACTACTATGCGCCGAGAATACGCTAACGTCTATTTTAGCATCCTGGAGCGTAGATCTGATCCATCTAGCCACAGTAGAGTTGGTGACAGGCTCAGTGTGCGGTTTCGTGAAATTGATCAAAAGGCGTGAGTCGCTGCGCAGCGAATGGGTTATCGTGATATAATGTTTGATGTAGGTTACCGGGCATAGACGGGAGTCTGGAGCGAATGATCGGATTTCAATGGGCGCAAGGTGTTTGCCTGGTCGGGTTGTTTTCAGGGTGTCCCGTATGGTAAAGATAATTCCTGTCGTGGTTTCCTGCATACACGAGGTGTCTAGTTTTGAGAGTGTTTGAGTTCGCTGCGCGGTAACAAGGGCAAGCAACATCGTGAGATTCATTGTAAGTTGTTTTAATGTCAAATCTTTAAGGGCTGGAAACGACTGCAGATGTTTCAGGACAATGCCAACGTCCCAGATTGTGGAGTATCTGGGCAGAGATGGTCTAAGTTCAAAAGTTTCTTTGAGAAATCGGGAGACTAGGGGATGTTCTCCAAAGGTCGTCTTATCAGCTGGTGTAATAACCGAGGAAAAGGCGGACCGGGCAGTATTGACAGCAAAATAACCAACCCCTTGTTTGTAAAGTAAAGTGAGGAAATCCAGGCCGTCGTTAATGGTGGCGTGGGTGACATCCAATTGTTTGTTTTTACAATAAGTCACCCATCGAGAGAGGTAGGATGTGTACTGTTTCCCTGTGGATTTTCTCCAAGAGGCCATAAGGATGTCTATGGTATCAGGAGATAAACCTAGCTTATGTAGTTGCTTCCGGACAAGTGGCATACTAGTAGCGTTAGGGTTTTGTGAAGCGGTTGTAGTTTCTCGGGTTTCCCGGGTAGATGTAGGAGGTGTTCGGCTGGATGGAGGGTTATCAGCGGCTCCACGCACATCTGCATGGCTTGGGGGAACCAAGCTTGGGTCCGCCAGTTCGGCAGTACGAGAATCCCCGATGCTTGGTCACCCCGAACTCGCTGCAGGAATGCGTTGATTACACTGAAAGGGGGGAAGGCATAGAATTTAAGACAACGTAGGTTAAGAGAGAACGCATCAATGGCAACTGCACCTGGGTCAGGCTTAAACGATACATATTGAGGAAATTGATTATTTAATCGTGATGCGAAAAGGTCTATAGTCGGGCGCAAGCTTAGTTGCGACAGTGCATTGCCGAGGGAGACGGTATCAAGCATCCATTCCGTGTTATCGTTGGTTCGTCTCGATTCCAAATCAGGCTTGATATTATGAACCCCGGGAATGTGGGCAGCACTGAGCCATATTTTGCGATCGATGCACCATTCCCAAATTTCTCTTCCTAGGCGATTGCAAGGGGCTGAGTGGCTAGTCCCCATATGATTTAGGACTGCTATTGCAGTTGTGTTATCTGTGAGGATTCTAAGATGGGTGTTGTAATTTGTTTTACAAAATGTTTGTAGGCCCATGAACACCGCTAATAATTCGAGGTAGTTTATATAATATATTTTTTCCCCGTCGGACCAAAACCCTCCAGTGCTTGTGTCATTGTAAACCGCCCCCCAACCATTTTGAGATGCGTCGGTGGTGAGGGTGTTTGAGGGCTGTCCATGGGTTATTATTTATGGGAACTCACGACGTTGTCCACCCACCACTGGAGTTCCTTTTTTGCAATCTTCCGTTAAGGACATCTGACTGTCAAAATCGCCTTTGGCAGTTTTGAGAGCTGCGGTTTTGGCATGCTCAAGGGATCTATAATAAAGTTGTCCATACATGACCCCAGGGAATGATGAGATAATTTTTCCTATCACACAGGCTACTTGTCGAATTGTCGTAGGGCCCTGTCCTAGAAGGGTGGCGTAAGCTTCTTTAACTTTCAAGGCCTTTTCTACGGTGTTCGAGGAGTATCACTAACAAAAGATTTGTTTTGATTCTTGTCTTGTCTTGACTTGATTTGTTTTGTGCGACTTTTGATTTCTCAAAAGAAATTTTGATTTTTAAAAGAGCTATTTGATTTATTTTGTTTCATTTTTGATTTCTAAAATAGGTTTTGATTTCCAAAATTTGCCCGTTTGATTTCTCAAATGACTTTTTGATTTCCAAAATTTGCTTCTTTGATTTCTCAAATGACTTTTTGATTTCCAAAATTTGTCCGTTTGATTTCTCAAATGACTTTTTGATTTCCAAAATTTGCTTCTTTGATTTCTCAAATGACTTTTCTATTTCCTAAATTTGTCCGTTCAGTTGATTTCTCAGATGACTTTTTGATTTCTAAAATATGTCCGTTTGATTTCTAAAATAAGTTTTTGATTTCCAAAATTTGTCACAGTTATAAAATGGGGTTGGAAGGCCTACGCGACTCCTGCTTCACGTCTTTGTTCGCCGCGCCTTATCTCGGTCTTTTGAACAATTTTGCTTCTTGTGTTTTTGTAGTGGGTTGAGTTTGGAGGATTTTTATCTGGTGACTGAAATGAGCCGTTACAACTTAGGCGTCACTTTTTTTAAGACTTTGATCGCGAGGTCATATCTGATCAATTTTCTGTTAACCGGTGGATTCTTGTGGCTTGCCCGCACTGTTTGTTATTCTCAGTTAAATTTGACCTCTGATCGTTTGTTAAGCGACAATATAATTTCTATGCCGTTCTCGGCATATTATGTACGTTGGAACCATGGACTTGCCTGTACATATTGGCATCCACAAACACGCAGTCGATAGGCTTTAGAGCAGGAGGAAAGATATAAAGCTCCTAGACACGAAACTCTCAGTTTCAAGAGGAGCTTACTCACACATCAGTGTTTGACTGAAGCAGAGTTCAGCCATCTATTACATGTTGCATAGCTAGAAAGAAGCTACATGACGAAAAGGGTCTATAGATCACCCTTCATGATGCGAAACACAACATCCTGCAATAGAATTATACAAATAAGCCGGGCCCGGCGTTACAAACATCAGCAGGGGAACTCATCACGTTCCAGATAATATTTCAGATCCTTTATTGTCGAGATACAAACATAAGAGGCTGAAAAAACTCTATCAAGTTCCTAAACGAGCCAGATTCAACGTACATAATATGCCGAGAAGGGCATAGAAATTATACTGTCGCTTTAACAAACGATCAGAGGTCAAATTTAACTGAGAATAACAAACAGTGAGCACAAGCCACAAGAATCCACCGGTTAACAGAAAATTGATCAGATATGACCTCGCGATCAAAGTCTTAAAAAAATGTGACGCCTAAGTTGCAAGGGCTCATTTCAGTCACCAGATAAAAATCCTCCAAACTCAACCCACTACAAAAACACAACAAGCAAAATTGGTCAAAAGACCGAGATAAGGCGCGGCGAACAAAGACGTGAAGTAGGAGTCGCGTACTCGGCCTTCCAACCCCATTTTATTACGTTGGAACGTGCGACGCAACCACAAGTTCTACACTTGGATGTGCCTTCCATCAGCACGAACTTCTCACACGCACCAAATCGATGTGGAGGGTGGTTGATACAGCTTCCTCGGAATACTCCTTCTCTATCGCGTTCGGCCATACCGACTGTGATCTGACAACAGATCTGGACAACAGACTAGTAGGACTGACCACCTACGGTTGCCTGTCACGTGCTGATATGCCAATCGCCTCATTTTAAAAATCAAAAGTGCCATTTGGGAAATCAAACGGACTCATTTTGAAAATCAAACATTCATTTAAGAATTCAAACAGGAAAATTTTGGAAATCAAAAAATCGTGAGAAATCGAAGGACAAGTTTCGAAAACCGAAATTTCATTTAAGAAATCAAACAGAAATTTTGAAAATCAAAAACTCATTTGAGAAATCAAACGGACAAATTTTGGAAATCAGAAAAAAATTATTTTAGAAATCAAACGGACAAATTCTGGAAATCAAAAAACTTATTTTAGAAATCAAACAGACAAATTGTGGAAATCAAGAACTCATTTGAGAAATCAAACGAACACATTTTGGAAATCAAAAACAATCTAGAAATCAAATGGACACATTTTGGAAATCAAAACACTCTCACTTAGAAAACCCAAAATGAAACAAATAAATCAAACAGATTTTTAAAATAAACCAACTTTCATTAGAAAAATCAAAAACTCGCACAAAATAAATCAAAGCGAATTTTTTCTTTTCAAATAAAAGAAGAAACTTTAATGATACTCCTCGAACACCGTACTTTTCAGGGGTCAGTGTGATAGTCATGGCGACCGAGTCAATAATAAAGCCTAATAGGACTAAGCGTTGGGAAGGGATAAATACAGATTTTTCTGAGTGGATTGTAAACCCCAAGGTATCGAATTGAATAAAAGTGTCAATCACGTTAGAGACACAAAGATCTTATGTCCTCCCTTGGAGGTAAAGGTCGTCAATATAACTAGCTGAAATGTGACCCTTCTTGTGTAGCTCGGTAAGCGGCGGTTTTAGCAATTTAGTGAATTTTCTGGGACAAGAGGATAACCCGTTAGGTAGGCACGTGAACTGATACAGAACATTTTTCCATATGGAAAGTAGGTATTTTCTGTGCGAGGCATTCACGCCAACCGTATAATAAGCGTCCTTGAGGTCAAGCGAGGCCATATAGCAATTCTTTTCGACTAATCGGACTATTGACTGGAGCGTTTCCATTTTAAAATGGTGATAAGTGACAAATTGGTTTCGTCCCTTGAGATTTAGAATGAGTCTGTGGCCCCCGTCTTTCTTAGGTCTGATGAAGATGGGGGAAATCACTTCATAAGAACCATGATCGGTTGTTTCAATAATGTTTTTAGACAGTAGTTTCGCTACTTCATTGTCAATAATGGCACATTCTTCAACAGAGAAAGTAGATTGTGGTCGTGTAGTGTTGAATGGCCTGGTGTCAAACTCAATTGTTGCACCTCTGACAGATGTCAGAATTTCCTTATCAGAGGTAATCTTCTACCAGCTGCTAATGGACTTGGTTATGCAACCAGCTCTAAAATTAGTGCATCTAGTCTCCAAATATTCCTTTAGGTCACGTACCAAGGAGGGGTACCCTCCTTGGTCCTCCGATTTTTTAATGTTTTCCAGAGATTGTATTATGTCCTCTCGGTTCGGTTCTTGGAGAAGGTGGGTTTTTTCTGGCCCTTCCCTAAAAAATACGGCTTGCTCTCTCCAGGCCTGGAGTGTTTGCCATAATTCTTTTGTGCCCTGTGCTTGTTATCATAATCCGAATTGTATGGGCGGGAAAAGCGTGTCGCGCCAGATTTGCCTGCGCCTGTGGCTTTTCGAATTTCGTTCGTATCTTAAGCAGCGCGAACTTGTTTGGCTAAGTTGGCCCCAAAGAGCAAATCTGAACGACTGGCCTACTCATTTGTCTGGGTGCAAAGCGAATGAAATTCGGCTTTAAGGGCCGGTTTAATCTGCTCACGGCGTAAGCGGGAAAGCTCCCGAACAGCGTGTCCTATTAGGACAATGGCGTCGATATTAGCGGCCATACAGTGTTTCTTTATCTGTGTTCGGTTGCTGGTCCACTAATCGATCACTTGCTTTTAAAATGCCGAAAGTGGCTTTCTGTAAGGCTTGTTGTATGTTACTGACTCTCAGGTCGGCTTTGCCCTTAAAATTATTCATTTGATCCCAAATTTCTGGGTTGACTCTTACGGTGGATATGTCGGCGCAATTTTCAGGTTTGGCGTGTTTAGCCAGCAGTGCTTTGAGCTGATCGTTGGGAAGGGTAATGCCTCACCGTTTGGACGCTATGTTAACCAAGCTTTGGTTTATTTTGGCGCCAACGTTTTCATCATCAGTGAAGTCAGCCTCGAGAGATTTGAGAAGTTCGAGTTCTTTTTCGAGCTCAGTTGTTTTGGATGGCGCTTCGACCTCTTTAGAGTTCGATCCCTCAAGGAGATCAGCTATGTCTCCATCCGAGGGTGAGAGACTCAATTCGTCATCTTGGCGCCTTCGCTTACTGGCCGTCTCGTATTCGATGTCTTCAGACTCGGAGTCGGCGCTCAAACTTTCGTGTTGACTGTGGCGCCGTTTCTTTTGCGGCTCTGTGTTTTGGCGCTCAACAATCGTTTTTAATAAGGAGGCGATTGTGCCCATATTTACGTTTATTTCTGAAAGCGTTTGCGCTAGGTTTTCGCCAGGTTGGCTTGTAGACCGACCTGCTTCAGCAGGGTGAGTGATCTCAGGTTGAGAAATATTGCCAGGTTGGCTGTCTGACGCACCAGTTTGGTGACTAACATCAAGTTCATCGTTTTCAGCTGACATGATGAGCAATTTAAGAGGTTACGGCACAATCTATGGATGTAGATCGCTAAAGGGAAAAAGAAAGGTAGCAACCAATAGTTAGTGATCTCTATTCAGATTGTAAATACTCACGACAGTAAGTATCCGTCGGTTCGGCTCCGCAAGCGAGCGTACAATGGCTCAATAAGCTAGCGCGCGTGCTTCTCATGGTACTCCGTAGTGACGTAGGACTGATGACAGATAGAATCACCATCTTTAAAGGAGCACAGTCCAAGTAATGAGCGGGTAGAAACGACATTGTATTTCAACGACTTTTGGCGCCAAAATGGTAAAACTGCATAAATTTTCGTACCGCCAAATTTTTATAAAACTATTCAAATTGTTATCTTAAAACTGACACGTTTGGGCCATCTGCATTCTGTATTTCGTACCAGGCTACTTTTCTCACATTAGTTAAGGTTATTAACTGTATTTGGCGATATTTTGGACCACACTACAAAACCGCCGTTTATAAACAATCAAATTTATAACCGACTGAAAATGGCGCTCGTTTCGAACACCCGAAAAACCATTCATCGAACTGTTTCATTTTTATACTCACAAGAAAAGCATTTTGAAAATGGGTAGTTGAGATACAATTTAAACAAAGCATGTCTTAATGACATTCATGACTGTTGTCTGTTGTCAGAGCTAGTACTAAGTTTGTATTCACTCGTTTTGACTTAAAATTACCAAATAAAGCCACTTACCGCTTGTCTTATTGATGGGATTGCAGTAGCAGGACATCAGGCAATGCCAGAAACCAGAATGTATTAGGAATAAACGACAGGCACAAGAAAAGAACCGAAAATCGCTTGAAGCATGTGCTCGTCTCGTCATTGTGTGCTAGCGTGCGCACAGGACTGCGCACATCACATCAAGAGCGGCGAGGCACAGCTGACCGCAATAACTGTCGGGCAGTAGTCGACAATCCGCTCGTGAAAAAAGTAAAAAAAAAAAAGAAACAAACAAACAAACAAACAAACAAACAAACAAAAAACTGTCATCTGCACTGACCATTAATATTTATTTCAATCGTTGCCGAAAAGAGAAATTATACATATGAAACTCCCCTAAAATGTGGCGTAATCCAATGCCCGCCACTGCTAGTGCAACTTGCATTCAGCTTGTCTCATCGGGGCAATTTGCTATATTCGCTGCAACCCTTATTATCTTCCAGGCTTATGGAAACCTTTTGCGCATTAGCTCCTCACGAAAACAAATAATCAGAATGTCCCTCGTATTATATTGTGACTATTGTATTTAATGACGGATTTTTTTTTCAGATCTTATAAAACGGTAGTTATTTTGAGCTAACCACCAGTCTAAACAGTAAACCTGTCTTTTCAGCTACCTTGTACAATAAATTCTATTTGATTATAAGCTGATTTTGTAGCCCAGACGTCATATATGGAGGTAATCTATTAAATCGTTTTAGTAAGTTGCCAGATCGATGCCGACAAGAAAATGTAATTGAGATTTGGTGTTACTTTACACCTTGTTCGTGCTTGACTTACACGATGCAGTGTTTTTAAAATTACATACCAGCGGTGTTAAATCCTGAAAAAACCTTGCAAGGACTTGCAAGGTTTTTGCTACGCAGCTTTATTGTAAAAAAACACCAAGGAGGTGTTGCATCCTGATTCGATTACACCATTTTGGTGTTATCTAACGCAAAATTGGTGTAATGTTGTAATTACGCTCTGTCAGTGTCGTGGTCTTTAATCTTTAATAAGTATACTCCTAAAACAGTGAAACTATACTAGGAGTTTAAAAGCAAAATTAAATTCGTGGTAACACGAGTATCGTGTAAATTTATACCACTCTCCGTGTTATTTAACACACTCGATTTTCCTGTGATCTAAATCCACCACCGGAATGTACACACGTATACTACTTGAAAAGATACAAGGATCAGATGCAAGAAGGGTCTGTTAAAGATGCAGAATTTCAAAGTTTAGAAGTGGTGATTCAGAATTGAGGGTAACAATGCTTGTAGGCATCGACTGATGGACAAACCAAAGCCTTCTTATGAGCAGATTAAAGAAGTTCATTTAAATAATCCGCCCGAAATATTTCCTTTCTGCATGTTTCATTTTCCACGTGCTTCTCAGTTTATTATCCTCCCCTTTTCCACACTTTGCATTTTCAATACTCTAACTCTGGCCATACTCGACAAATTCTACACTCCGCACTCCTCGTTTTCCATCCAGTAGTCATCCAGCCGGCGTGCTCAGTAAACCCAAAATCAAGAGTGATTATTAGTTTTAAAGAAATTACATGCAACGACTAAAAGTTCATTGCTCGGCCTTCCGACGAAGATATATCACCATAATAATAATAATAATAATAAGTCTTTATTTCATAAGATAAACACACATATCCTATGTTACAAAAATTGAGGGTAAAAAGCAAGCTACATTACATGAACTAACAGTATTATTCTAATGTCTCAAGACTCTACCCTATTGAATTTCTAATTTCTTGCTTTCTGTATCCTCGACACGGATCAGTAGCAATTATATTTTGGGAAAAAATAAGTGCCTGATCAAAGGTCGAATCCAGAATAAAAGTGCAAATTTAAACTGGTGGCCGTCGCTTTAGAAAGCCCTCAATGCCGAATTCTTAGGATAGTGTCGTCTACAATTGTGGATTTTTCCTCTGAAAGACATTAGGTTTCATTTTAGCTCAACCGATGGTAAATTTATTTTGGAAAAAAAGGTATTACATAACCATTAGTTAAGAACGGGGGGGGGATGTCTCCAGATCTGGGGTTGAATCATAATATAATTCCCCACATCTTTTTCTCAAGTCAAGGCCCGAACAACACGATCTTTCGCAGAATTCTTTATTATTTTGAAAAACTCTAAAAAACTCTAAAGTCGGGAACGGGGGTACTCACTGGGGAGGCCAACAGCACAGTGCCGTGAGAAAACGAGGTATCAGACAGTATTTTTTCGCAGAATATGGGTATTTGATATAAGCCAAGAGAGGATATACAAATGAAACACTTATTTTAAACAAAGGAAAACTAAAATGTTTGGAATACCGAATATTATTTTCTTTTATATCATGAGCAGTAAATTTTTGGATTTGTCGTGTAATTTATTTAAGGTATGTTGCCGGTATAATTGTATACTGGCACCCCCCCCCCCCCCCCTCTCCGCCAGAACGACCCTGAAAATTTATTTTTAATGTCTGCAAATGAATTGCACCGAATTCCAACTTGTTCTTCTTCTCTGTACCTTTTTATTCTATTGCAGAATCTAAAGCCAAAAGGGGTTATTTAATTTAACAATTGTTTTTGAAATAAGATTTTCAATGAGCTGGCTTCAGTTACCCTCGCCATTGTTTCTGCGATGCAAAAATACTCCGATCACGTACCGAGCATTCTGTCCAAAGTCCACTGACGCAGTAACGCTTCTTTGTTGTAACAGGGCCAAATTTAGAGCACGCCATCCGTAAACCCGTTCACGGCAGCCGGTTTTCACAGAGATAGACTGCTAGCATTCGCGCGCCCTCTCGACTATCCAGAAAGGAACTGCCAGCAGTCTATCACAGAGATTGCGAACTCGAGAATATATTTCCCTTTTCTTCATTTACCAAAAGAAAAAAACTGCTTGAAGAGAAGAAGTTGTTTTCTATAGATGTGACTTTCCAGCACGATATGTGCCTTCAAAAGGTATTTTCTTGGCTTTCACGTTGCGTCACCGTCTCCATTTTGAATGACAAAAGGTTTCTCGATAGCTCCAATTGTTTATGTCATCCAAAATGGCTGCCATGCAATTGTCTTTGGAATCTCTACAGTAAAAAGTTGCAGGGCTGTTTTTGAGAAACGAACACTAGCTTATTCCTTGGAAGCTCCGCTTTTAGGCTTGGCTAAATCTATATATTAGTAGCTTGCAGGCTGAATCAGCTGTTGTCCAGCTTCATCTATACTGCCTGATTGATTCAAGAAACAATAAGCTTATCTTCACGGCTTTAACTATTATAATAAAACTTTACAGTTGGAAAGCTACGTTCTTTCAGTCCTGCTTTGAAATTAAAATCGAAAATGCCAAAGCCTGCAGGGATATAAAATTGTACTGCTGAACAAATCTTGCAGGTTTACGTTTCTCATATCGATTGATCTTCTCTTTATGATTCAGAAACCAATCAACTAACACTGAAGGTTGTTGATAAATTACGGTCCTCTTAGTTCTGGTCATGACCACGCACAGTTAAAACTACAATGATGTCAGAGTATCACTCATAAAATATGTTATCTTTCATAGGCCTTGTAAGTCTTGTTAAGATGTCAAAAATAGGTGCTTTGTAACAGAACAAAGTGAAAAAGAAAATGGAAAATAGCATGAAAATTTGAAATTTCATGAACTTGTTCTGTATCTTGTATATTAATTGTTTTGAATAAATTGTAAATGAAAGCTAAAATTATACTTCTATACATAATACTAAGATAGTTGACTCATAAAAGAGAAAAAAAGGTGGATTGGTAGAGTGTGAGTAGAATTGAAACTAAAAATCGTGCTTGGTATACACATGTATGAAACTATCATCAAATTAAACGAGCGTATCCGTCCAGGTAGTGCGGAGTCGCCTTATCAAGTAATGGCATTTGTGGTGTATTTCAGCGTAGATAGGTATGTTGGATTTTTTTTTCGGGTAAAACATAAGTCACATTTTGCTGGAGTTTGTATGTCTGTTAACACATGAAATGAGTGTTTTCACATGTTTTCATGTGTTTGCAACTTTTTTAGTTCCGAAACGTTTGTCACACATGTTGCAGGTAGATTTTTATATTTTTGCGATTTTTTCCCGCATTTCCTAAATATATGAATCACACGTTGGTCCGTTTTCATATGTTTGCACACATATGAAACGGCCATTTCTTTGTTTCGCATGTTTTCAATATGTTTTTGCACGTTTTTGAAGTGTCAAGATCCCAGAAGTGTTTTGGAAGGTTAGAGGCTGGCTCTAAGCTGCAAGGTCGATCACTCTGCATGAAAAGCAAGCAGTCGCGATAACAAGTTCATAATGCCTTAATGCGCAGCCCCCACTAAAATGTTGCTGGATATTCTAAGATTACAGACCAAACAGCCTTGAAGTCCTCAAGACTGTTTTTGTAAATTTCGCAGAGTTGTAGAATCGTATTAAAAAGCTAGAGTCGTAGTGTTTCCCGTGGTGTTGTAGCCTACTACACTACTGAGAGACATAGAGTCGTAGGGCCTAGAGTCGTTGTGTACAAGAAAACAACAGTAGAAGTGTAACTAGCAGGCCGTCACACCTTCTGCTATTTAGTTGTTCAAACTTTGAAGCTTTTGTATGGCGCCTACTTTCTCAAAGCTGTTTGTTACCCATCATACCATGCACCTCGGTCTTCGATAGAAATGCTCATATCAACTGACTTATACTTAATCTAGAATCATGAATTTCTTATTTGTATTTGAGAGTACTCCAGTCTCGTGACTCTAAAGTGCAAGATTGTGACTTATTTTGTTTCGTTCCCTATGCCCGAAACCTAAAATAAAAATTCTATCACTGATTAATGAATTGAGTGGGCTTTTTTATTCTCCGATATTGATTTTTGGCCCGCAGCTCTAAGGAGTTTTCCGCGCGCTTGTCTAGAACGGTTGTCAGATAAGAATAGAAACAGATAAATCTATCGCTTTGAACGTTCCTACCACCAGATGAGAAAGATCAAGTACAAACAGGAATTTTTATGGCAGTCAAATGTAGGTGAAGTCTAATACAAAGATGTTGTCTTGTAAGAGAAAGAAAACTGTTTGTTCACAGGGAGTCACACAATGGTTGAGAAAAGGAATAATAAATTAAATTAAAATTATCATTGAGTACGGTGTTCGTTTCTTGTGGTTTTCTTTTGTGTGCAGCATCAAGCTGATAACGCTAGCGACAGTACTGTAGTCGTGAGCTGAGCTGTCTTGTGCGCGAGCGGATCTGAGTTATGCTAATGTTTTTATTCCTTTTCTCAACTTCTGTGGGTTCCCTGTGGACAATCACTTGGAAACAGCTCTATATTTTGAATCGCGTGTAAGAAGGTAGAAAGTAGGTAGTATGCTGTGATTGTGGTGAAAGTGAATGAATCGTTTAATTAACCTGAAGTGAATTGTCGTGGATACTAATAAAGGCAATTCGCAACTTATGAGGTACCTGTGACAAGTTTTGGTGTCCTTGACTAAAGCTACTAACATCCAGATAAACGTTTCTCTGACGTCCCTGACAAATACTTTCTAAGATCCCGTTGCCAAATACCCCTGCTAGGTAATGAGTACGAATGTTGTGCGAATACAGCACTCATTTGAACAGAAATCAAGATACTCTCCCGACAAATAATACTGTCAGACGTTTACTTCTCAGTCTGTATTCTCAAAACTATGTACAGCATTTAAAATACGAGGCTGAGGCGGTTGTCCGTTCTAATTATTTGGGCGAGTTACGAAGTTCTTAATTATTTTAAACATGACCAGTATTTATTCTGCGGACAGTTAGCATGTAGAAAGAAGAATAGGAAAAAAAAAACCAGTGCATGTGGTCGTTTATGTATTACTACATGTATAATTCTAATAATCGGGGGAAAACTAGGCTATACAGTTACTCAGACTAAACCGTCACCACCTGAAAGTTTACTGCTGTTTAACCTGTACTGATACAAGCTGTTGTGAAAAGCATGGCTATACTATATAGTTACTCAGGCTATACAGTTACCACCTTAAATTTTACTGCTGTTTAACTTGTACTGATACAAGCTGTTGTGAAAAGCGTGAAAAAATTAATATCACGGGACACCCTTTTCGATGCTACCAGAATCACTCTTCTGGCAGAGATGATACACAGAAGAGCAAAAATTCAAATGTGAAAGAATGAATGAATGAATGAATGAATGATTAACAGAGCTTCGCTTTTACATCTAGAGGAGCAAGAACATGTTGAAAACTATAATTTGCCTGCTTACTTTGCGGCGTGAATTCAAAAATATTTTCATGGACATTTATTTTATCACTGGTGATCGTGATTCAGGAGCCTTACCGTCCTTTTTTGTTCAAGTGAGCCGCCGAATTTGAATCCAAACTCTGCTGAGCGAGTAGCTTAACTTTGATCAGCCTACTTAGCTGAGAGGCAGGAAAACTGAATGATTGCTGAAAATGCATCCTTTAAACTTTAGAGGCTTCAGTAACAATAATTCAATTATCTAGGGTAATCAGTTTTACTCTGCAGTTTAATATCAATGGGGTCATCTACCTCGTTAAACGGTCAGTTTTAAAGTACAGTTGGTTTCAATGCTCTCTACATCTTTCATTTTCCAAGGGCGCTTCTCATTTTCCACACCCAACATTTTACATGCTTCTTAATTCAGTCTACACATTGCATTTTCAATGCTTCACGCTGTCCAAAGTCCACTCTTCCATACTCGGCATTTTCCACTTCCCGCACTCCGCACCATGCACCACCGAGTACAAACTTTTTCGAATGATTCTGTAAGTGATGACAATTACACACACAATCAAGCACGAGGTTATCTCTCCAACAGGTCTGTACGGCGATCCCGAAACAGCTGTGATTGAAATCTAGCGAATTTTCGATTGAGAACCATCCAGAGCTCTTTTTCGCTTCCCTGAGAGCCACGCTATATCAAAAGGAGGTTACATAACCACCTTCATGGAACACTACTCTTGACTCTGTAAATAATTAGTCTAGTATATTTTGTACCTTAGCTTAACATTTGGGTTTTTGTCAGTATTTCCTTTCTTTTTATAACATTCTTTCATTTTATATTATACTGTAGCGGAACAGCCCTGGTTTTATACGGAGCAATGATAAACGAAAGTATATATGTTTTCTCCCGTACGTTTTTATGCAAGATTCTTGAACCAAAACGGGTGTACACGAGAGAAATATACATCAATTTTCCTTTTCAAAAAAGTTTCAAATGAGCTGGTTCACTTACCTTTGCCATTTTCAGTCTCCCTTGCAGAACAACTTTGATCACTGACTTACAAAGCTTTGCTGTCGAAAGCCGACGGCCTTACGCAGTAAGATTATTAATTGCACCAAATTTAGGACACGCCAACTGAAAACCCGTTCAACCGGTTTACAGTTGGCGTGTTCACACTGACTGTTTACAAGGATTAAGCCCAGGCCGCCAAACGAAAATGAGACTGTCAGGAACAGTTCAGATTTCATAGAAGCTCAAACCTGCTCTCGTTCCTGCTTGCTAAGAGTTGAGATCACACTTCGGATTAGCTTCTGTCGGCTAATCGTACGCCGTCAGGAGGACTGTTCCATAAGTCTAAGCTGTTCTTTGACCATAAGTAGTCCTTCTTGGCTTGATTGAAAACCCGTTTGTTTTGATTATCGCGTCAGATCCCTCAGTCTTTCGTGCGCATCTGATACAGCTCAGTGCAAAATATGAGGCTCAACACTGCGGAATTATTTTATTAAAAAATTAATTTTCCTTTGCGTGATCTAGTATTGGCTTCGTAAGGTTATCACAGCAACTGAGTAAATTTTAACGGCAAGTGTCCAAAATATCAATGTTTGTACCTGTCAAGCGTTTCGGGCCTTCGGCAAGCGGGATGTACACACAAATATTGCCTGGAAAGACACAGAGATCAAATCCAAGAAAGGTTTGTTCAGATGTGGTATTTCGAATTTCGATAGTAGTGATTCGGAATTGAAGTTTACATTGTTGCTGTGAGCATCGAGCCATGAATGACATCGCCGGACATTGCATCGTAAAATACGTTGTTGTTTTTTAACCAGGTTAAGCGCTCCTATCACTCCACAAAAAGCTTTCAGAATGCTGGGTCCAATATAAACATATCTACAATTGTCGTTGCACGCGAAAGTTGACGGTATGCTGATCTGCTAAGGGAAAGCTCAGGTAAAAGGTGAATAATTCAAAACGGCCCGAGACAGGAGGAGAAACACAGAGAATGCGTAACACCAAGATTTTAAAATCAAGATCACGCTGTTCTCACATTAAGTTTTTCTCTTGTGCATCTACGAAGTAAGACAATGAATTCAAACAATGAACATGCATATGTGTCTCAAGACTCTTTCATATCGACCTTACTTTGAAACATTAATGCTTGATCAAAGGTCGAATTTGGCACGTGGCAAGTTTAAGGCGACTCGTCATCGTCTTCAGTGTATGCCCAATTTTTGGGGTAGTGTAGTTTGTTACTGTCGATTCTCCTC
The DNA here is from genome assembly GCA_964030785.1 of Siderastrea siderea. NCBI lineage: Eukaryota > Metazoa > Cnidaria > Anthozoa > Scleractinia > Rhizangiidae > Siderastrea > Siderastrea siderea. The sequence goes on along the minus strand of OZ034969.1, from coordinate 14,283,300 downwards.
GCTGAAAGACATCTGGTTTCATTTTAACTCAAGCGATCGTAGCTCTATTTTTTAAATAAGGTTATTACATAACTTCAATTGGAAGGGGGGGGGGGGGCGAGATCGGCCTCTTTTAATCTCATCTCTCGCTCATTTCAAGGGCTGAACAACACGATCTTCTGCAAATAAATCCTTTATTTTCTTGCATGAAGAGCATTTTGTTATAAGCTGGCAGGGCGAGACTGTTTGAACTGGCAATTTCGAGGGAATTTTCGGGTATATCGAGCAGTTTGTTTAAGGTACGTTGGTGTACCACTTGCCCTCATCCTCCAGCTTCCATTAAGAAAACGTTTTATTTGCAACAAGCTCCCAAAAATTCATTTTATTCAGAGCAATGCCTCTAATTGTAATATTAGCAAGCTTAAATCAGTGCAGTACCGTGCCTGCAGAATTGAATTAGTTCTTAAGAAGAACGACCTTATCTCTGATGGACTTAAAGCACTTAATGACTGGCTCAACGTTAAGGAAACCTTTTTGAATGATTCTATATTAAATAGCACACTACTGCTTATGCAATCCTTCACCAAGTTCTGCCTCCGATAGGTTTGTAGATAGACCTTGTATATCCAGTAGACCTATTCGGCGCGACGGTGATTTAGATCTACCGAATTTTCGACTGAAAACCATCCAGATGTCGTTCGCCCTCCGGAGAACCATGCTATATCAAAAGGAAGTTGCATAACCATCTTCATGCATCACTACTACTTGAAAATTATTCACTCGGTAAATAATTAGTCTACTATACTTATACGCTTTACGTTTGGGCTTTCTCATAGCTGCTCCTTTCAGTGTTGTAAAATATTTTTATTTCATATTATACACTACAGGAAGAGCCCTGGTAAAGGGAGCAATAACAAACGTATATATGTATGTTTGTATGAATGTATTTTCTTCCCTGTACGTTTATAGTTAAAAAGGGTGCACAATTAAATGCACATACGTTTTCCTCCGAAAAAAGTTTTTAAATGAGCTGGCTTTACTTACCTTCGACATCTCCTCTCCGACATTTCCTCTCCGACTTCGATCACGCACAGTGCTCTCCGTCTAAAGCCGACAGCTTCACGCAGTAAGGCTGGTTTTGAGAGCGCCAAATTTAGGACACGCCAACTGAAAACTGGTTCAACAGGTTTACGGTTGGCATGTTTACAACGCAGCTGTTTTTTGGCTCGTCAGGCAAAGCTCCTGGCTGCGCAGGAGACTATTGTAGTTGTAGCTTGAGTCGCTTGAGCCAAACACTCTCGCTATCGTTGGTCGAAAGCTCTCGTTCACTCTCCACGGCGACTCTCCGACGCTCTGGAAGAACTTGAGTCTGTAAATGTAAATTATAATTTGAATCGATAGAAACGAAAGATCTTGCACTCGCTTGAACTCTAAGAGCTAAACTCGCCTTTCGAATTAATTTCTTAAATTTACCAAGATGTCGGCTAGTCGCACTTTTTGCCAAATAGAGTGATCCATATCTTAGCAAACCGTTTTTAGACCGTAAGTAGTCGTTCTTGGTTTATGAAGAACACTTAGGCCGCCAGATCGTGCAGACTTTGAGCTGAGACTGAGCAGAAACTGTACTTTCTAATTTTTTTGGCGAGTTACGATTGTCCAGTAAGTAACAATTTATTGGTATACTGAGTATTTTAGTATTTCAGACATGGCCAGAAAATAAAATGAAGAAAGAAGTATAGAGAGAAACACACACTAAAAATTTATTTCGTACAGGAAGAATTAATTCTTGTACTGGGGGCTCGATTTGACTGAACAGTTATTCCAAGACCAACCTGTCGCTTTTGCTTTCAATGACTAAAACCTGTACATTTATACACTTCTGTAAAAAAGGTGGACAAAATTAAACTAATAATCTTAGCCTGAGTATGTTCTTCAAATTTCTGCCAGTCTCAACCTCAATGTTTGTTCGCATCAGTAAAAAGGGCCCTATAGAAGAAGAAGAAGAAGAAGAAGAGCAGCAACAACAACAACAACAACAACAACAACAACAACAACAGCAACACGAAGAAGAACAACAAGAACAACAAGAAGAAGAATATGAAGAACAAGAAAAAGAAAATTTTCTACAGTCTTGACCTCGACATGATGCAATATCGTCGTTTCAGCCTTACTAAGTAAGATGTCATAGTAGCTATATTCACTACGGACACACTTTTTAATGCCATCAGAATCATCTTTTCTGACGGAAATGCCATAACGAAGAGGAAAATGAATAACTTATAGAAGTTCGCTTTTTTAAAATCTGTTCAGAAATGAACTGATTTGCCTGCTCACACCGAGTTACAACATAAACTGGCAAACATATTCACAGAAATTTAATTTATCATCGATTTTGACTCTCAAGAACCTTATCGGAAGGTCTTGTTGGGCTTATTATTCAATCTGTAGGCCATGCAACGCTAACCGCCGTCAGTTAAAATTTCACTGTGATAGAAAACATTTTAACTGAACAAAATGCCCAATTACGACGATTGTACGTTTTTCTAGGCGTGTCATGTGAGGTATAAAACTTCCAGACCGGTCTTTTAGTACTAAGAAAAATGGCGGTTTTTAGTATGTAAATGGCAAAATTTTACCAATAACAACTTCTTCAGTGAGTTAGTTTTTATTTCACCTATCTAGGATGCATTATGACAATCATTTACATTTACATCTGAAAAACTTGCAAAATCTCAAGACACAAGTGCAGGCTTGAAAGTTTAAAATAAATAAACAATAAATGAGTGGAAATTAATTACAAGAATAAATAGGAAAGGCAAAGATAAAATAGAACAAAGCTACAACGAATAAATGTAGTCTGAGATGGTGGCCTTAAATTTAGTGACAGAATCAATTGATAAAAATTCAGACGGAAGGCTATTCCAGTCAGTGGCAGTTCTTGGCCAGAAGCTATATACTTACAAGTGTCACAGCATGTCTGCAGCGAAATTAATAAATTATAGTGGATGAGACAATCTAGTTTTCAATTGGCTGTACATTTCCATAACGCTAAAACTGATTCTGGCTTTAAACCACTTCACAGTAAAGATATCTCACCCATAACATTTAACAGTAACCCCAACTAGGCCCTCTCATCTTTCTTTTTTGCTGAATTGAGTCGCCGGCTTTAAACCTTAAGTCAGCTACTGCGATACCAAACACTGCAAACGGGACCTGACTAAAACTTTGAAGTACAAGCAGCTTGAACTTGATCAAGTTAGCAACACACAAGGTACAGGCATCCTGATTCAAGCTTTCAAGACCTACGTCTTGTTTCAGTTATTTGTGGCACATTCTTCTTACCCTTAGTTTAATATCCCCATGCATATCCGGCACAGTCGATAAACTGAAGGTACACAGAATTAGATGGTATTCTCACTGCATCTTCTGCATCTTTCATTCCTTGTAACATAAAAGAAGGCGAAATGCCAATTTCTGTACCCTTATGTAATAAGAAAGCGAGTCTGATCTGATAGCTCAATGCAAACATGTATACTGACAAAAAGAGTTAGGCTACTTAATGTGGCCATGGTGTGATATACAGCCGTGCCAGTCGAGGTTGGTTTGGCTCAAAACTGGGTATGTAATCGACTTATTGAAACAAGTAATTTTCCTTTCCGTGGTATGATATTGATATGACTTTAAAAGGTTATCACGGCAACTGAATAAATCTTCTGAACGGGAAAATTTCCAAAATAGCAATGTTTGTATTCGGTTGTTTCTTCTGATCTAAATCCACCACCGGAATGTACACAGGCATACTACTTGAAAAGATGCAAGCATCAAATGCAAGAAAGGTCTGTTGAAGATGAAATTTCAAAGTTTAGAAGTAATTATTCAGAATTGAGGGTTACAGTGCATGTGAGCATCGCATGTTAGACAAACCAAAACCTTCTTATGAGCAGAGATTGGTCATTAAATAATCGGCACCAAATATTTCCTTTCTGCATGTTTTATTTTCCACGAGCTTCTCATGTTCACACTCCAGGTTTTTTATCCTCCCCTTTTCCACACTTTGCATTTTCAATACTCTACGCTGGCCATTAGTCCATATCTTCCATACTCGACAAATTCTACACTCCGCACTCCTCGTTTTCCATCCAGTAGTCGTCCAGCCGGCTTGCTCAGTAAATCAAGAGTGATTATCAGCTTTAAAGAAATTACATGCAGGTAAGGACTAAAAGTTCATTGCTCGGCCTTCGGACGAAGATATATCACCGTACATGTCTCAGGAGTCTACCCTATTGAATTTTGAATTTCTTGCTTTCTGTATCCTCGACACGGATCAGTAGCAATTATATTTAGCGGAAATTAGTACCTGATCAAAGGTCGAATCCAGAATAAAGTTGCAAATTTAAACTGGTCTCCGTCGTTTTAGAAAGCCCTCAATGCCGAATTTTTAGGATAGTGTCGTTTACAATTGTGGGATTTACCCTCTGAAAGACATCAGCTTTTATTTTAGCTCAACCGATGGTAAATTTATTTTAGAAATAAAGGTATTACATAACCGTTATTTGGAACCGGGGGGGGGATGGATCCAGATCCGGCGTTGAATTATAATATAATTCGGCACATCTCTTTCTCAAGTCAAGGACTGAACAACACGATCTCTTGCAGAATTCTTTGTTTTTTAAAAACCTTTCGATTAAGTCTGGCGGTGGGTACTCACTGTACTGGGGAGGCCAACGGCACAGTGCCATGAGAAAACGGACTATACAGTATTTTTTCGCAGAATATGACTATTTGTTACAAACGAGACACTTATTTTAAACAAAGGAAAACAACTTTTTTGTACACAGAATGTTACCTTCTTCTATATTTTGAAGCAATTTTTAGATTTGTCGTGTAATTTATTTAAGGTATGTTGCCGGTATAATTTTATACTTGACGCCCCCTCCCCCCCTCCCTCTCCTTCCCAGACGACCCTGAAAAATAATTTCTAATGTTTACAAATGAATTGCACCCAATTCCAACTTATTCTTCTTCTCTGTACCTGTTTATTCTAGATTCTACAGCCAAAAAGGGTCATACAGTTTTACATTTCTTTTGAAAATAAGATTTTAAATGAGCTGGCTTCACTTACCCTCGCCATTGTTTCTGCGATGCAAAACTACTTCGATGACGTACCGAGCTCTCATCAATTTTTGTAACATAGGATATGTGTGTTTATCTTATGAAATAAAGACTTATTATTGTTATTATTATTATTCTGTCCAAAGTCCATTCCCTGCTAGCAGAGGCCCCTTTTCCTTTGTATTCGCTGAGCTGACGGACGGGACGAAAAGGGACCTCTGCCATGGGTCGAAACTCCCTTTGATCCAACCGCCGTCCATGGTCGTGGACGGCGGTTTCCGAAACGCATGCTCCCTGTATTGTTTACTGACCGTGACTTGAGCCCACTGTATCTCGCGCATTCCTTTACAATTATTCCGCTGTCATTTAGTGAGCCCGCATAGTAACATGCCATCCTGGAAAGAGAACTAAACTCGTGACGAGTTAGAACGTTTACTTTCTCTCGTTTTTGTTAACATGGACGACGGAAAGATAAACAATCGAAAGAATAAGCTCTAAGAAACACTCGACAAGTAAGGATTGGAATTTAGAGCGAAGAAAACATCTGTCAATGCGAAGGACAACCTTTCACCTCCAAAGATTTTTCGAGCCGCGGACCTTCTGTGAAATGCTCCAGTACTTCTACGAGTCTACGGTAGAGTAAATTACACATTTGATGGTAAATTTGTATCGAAATCGCTTTTTAATTGAGGGATTATTCATATTCCCTACAGTTTTCGTAAAAGTTTTGAAAAACGTGCACAGTTCGCATCACCAAATGCTCTTCAAAATAACTTGCACATCGAGCGAAATCGCTTGCGCGTAGCTCCCTCGAAGAAAGAATTGAACGCGTTTGGTCTTCAGAAACAAGTAAAGGCGTGTTTTAATAAACGTATTATTAAGAAAAGCTTACTGTCACTTCTTCTGTGTACCTTCATTCATAAAATTTCGAAAAGTAGTAATCTGACCTAAACAGACACAAATGCTCTGTTGTGGTTTGATTTCACGCGCGAGACAACATGAGAAATCTCTTGCGGAAATTTTCAAAATTTTGACTCTGAGATTGTATTTTTGGCTAATTCTTAATTGGCAACTGGTGTATTTCATTTAAAAGTAATAAATTTTAACTATTCTAGATCAAGTGAGTGTTGTTTTTTCGAACCTATAAATTGTCCTTTCGTACTGCACATGGGTTGTTTATTACCAACTGCTAATTTAGTGAAGCGATTATAAAACACGCAGCATTCAATGGGTTAAATTCTCTTTGATTCCTGGAGTTGTGGTCATGTTAAGAAAGCTTCCTTGTCCAGATAACTTGAAATTACTGTGCAGGTGTTTTTTGGCGCGCTAGTTGAGAAAGAAGGGAGTCATCAGCTGATCACGTGCTAAAAGCATCACGTGACGTTTCGGTCGCTAAGTAACCGTGGCGCATGCTCAACACAGTTCATTTCGACCCATGGCAGAGGTCCCTTTTCTTCCCGTCCGCCAGCTCAGCGAATACAAAGGAAAAGGGTCCTCTGCTAGCAGGGAAAAAGTCCACAGCTTGACGCAGTAACGCTTGTTTTTTTTTGCAATAGGGCCAAATTTAGGGCACGCCATCGGTAAACCCGCTCAGCCGGTTTTCACAGAGATTGCGAACTCGAGAATATTTTCCCTTTCTTCATTTACCGAATTTAAAAAAAAAAAACTGCTTTCAGAGGGATAACAAATGTTCAGTTGTCTGTCTATAATTTGACATTCCAACATGACCTGTGTCTAAAAAGGTATATTCTTGGCTTTCACGTTACGTCACCGCCTCCATGTTGAACGACATGAACAAAAGGTTTCTCGCTAGTTCCAATTGTTTATGTCATCCAAAATGGCCGCCATATAATTGTCTTTTGAATCTCTAGGGATTGCATGCCAACCTACTGTACTGGCAGAGGGGTGGTGGGGGAAAGGGTTGAGTGGCCAGAAGAGAGAGGGGCGGAAATAAGGAGAGAAGAGGGGTGCAACTAGGAGAAATGGGTTCGTGGAGGAGGTAATGGGCTCCTGGTTCGTGGGGTGATGCCGGAAGCGCGAGAGCAGGATATAAAGTTTATGTGATATTGAACAATATATTGTAACAGCATAATTGAAAAGAGAATGCGCGAAGACCAGTCTCTCTAACAACATCAGACTCACCGTCTTTCACACAAAGATAAGGCTAGGAAAGGATCTTCAGAAAGTACCGAATCGGCGTTTAGATATAACGGGCCTATCTAGGGACACTATAGAATCATTGGTGACTAGCCGCCAGGATTCAACGAGGAGAACTCCTGTAAAAACAAAATGGTTGCCAAACACAATTGACTGGCCTATAGTAATGTGGTCAGGTCAGCTGCAAGATTTATTTTCCTGCAAGGATTTGATCCGGTAATCCCGGTAATGGGAAAGGCGGGAAAATTAGCCAATGACAAAGCAGCTATTGGGCGGCTGGCAGACTGCTGGCAAACTGCTGGCAAGTTCGACAACTCAACTTTACCTTCAACGAAAATTATAAGAAGGAATCCAGTTTTAAATACGTTTTTTGGTTATAAAAGGTAAGTTCTTATAAATGAAATTTAGCTGAAAAGATTTTTACCCTATTGTTCTGAACAACTCATTAAGAATCTTTCATTTGTTGCCAGTCTGATCAGTTTATTAATTGAGTCTAATGTCATGGACAAAGTGTAATTCAGTTTTTGTTTTTTTAGTAGTAGCTTACAGGCTAAATTTAGTTGTTCTGCTTTATTTATCCTTCGGAAAGATATCGGTTAATTTGCTCGGTCTATCTGTCTGATTGATTCAAGAAACAATAAGCTCATCTTATTCAATTATTAAAATAAAACTTTACAGTTGGAAAGCTAAGTGCTTTCAGTCTTGTCTTGAATCCTACTTAGAGATTAAAATCGAAAATGCCAAAGTCTGCAGGGATATAAAACTGTACTGCTGAACAAATCTTGCAAGTTTACGTTTCTCATATCGATTGATCTTCCCTTTATGATTCAGAAACCAATCAACTAACACTGAAGATTGTTGACAAATTACGGTCCTCTCAGTTCTGGTCGTGACCATGCGCAGTTAAAACTACAATGATGTCAGAGTATCACTCATAAAATATGTTAACTTTCATAGGCCTTGTAAGTCTTGTTAAGATGTCAAAAATAGCTGCTTTCTAAATAACAAAGTGAAAAAGGAAATGGAAAATGGCATGAAAATTTGAAATTTCATGAGCTTGTTCTGTATCGTATTTATTTATTGTTTTGAATAAATTGTAAAAGAAAGCTAAAATTATACTTATATGCATAACACTAAGATAGTTGACTCATAAAAGACAAACAAAGATGGATTGGTAGATTGCGAGTAGCATTAATATTGAGACTAAAATCGCGCCTGGCATACACATATATGAAACTATCATCCAATTAAACGAGCGTATCCGTCCAGATAGTGCGGAGTCACCTTATCAAGTGACAGCATGGGTGGCGTATTTCAGCGTAGATACGTATGTTGGATTTTTTTCGGGTAAAACACGAGTCACATTTTGTTGGAGTTTGTATGTTTGTTAACACATGAAATGAGTGTTTTCACATGTTTTCATGTGTTTGCAACTTTTTTAGTTCCGAAACGTTTGCCACACATGTTGCAGGTAGATTTTTATATTTTTGCGGTTTTTTTCCGCATTTCCAAAATATATGAATCACACGTTGGTCTGTTTTCATATGTTTGCATACATATGAAACGGCCATTTCTTTGTATCGCATGGTTTCAATATGTTTTCACAATAACTGAGCGAAATCTCTCGCGCTGATTGGCTAATTTTTATTGTCGATAATAGTACAGACGGATGAAACACGTAAAGCTGACGCAATCAGCAAACATTTTGTCAAACTTTTCAGCGCTGCATTCTTGGTGAGGCGAGAATTGTAGCACAAAGTTAGTAGTCTTCAATGAGGAAATCAACTAAAATTTATGGCCATAGGTCAAAACTGAAGAAACCATTGCAACCTTAAAACGAAAAGATGAGGATGTTTGTTGAGGATTCAGACCCGAAAATCGGCGGTGAGCTGTAATTTGTGCTGTCCATGCATGAAATTAAGCTTAAGCTCAACCGTGTTTTTGCGGATTATTTTGTGAACAGTTTTCACTGGAATAAAGGTTAGTTGAGCAATTCGAATTTTTCCTTCTATTTCGCTTTGACAATGTCAATAAGAGGACAGACGCATAAAAAACTGACGTCAATTTGTTAATTCGCATGTTTTTGACGTGTCAAAATCCCAGTAGTGTTTTGGAAGGTTAGAGGCTGGCAGCAAGCTGCACAGTCTCTCTGCATGAAAAGCAAGCAGTCGTGATAACAAGTTCATAATGCACTTATCAGCGACCATCCATGGGGGTTGACCCCGGGGAACCTTCGGGCGTTTACACAACGACGTTTACAAATCCCCCCATCAAAGAACGATAATTTTTCAACAAAAGGCTACCATTGTCCCTCCCCCCTGGAGATATATTAGTATGCTATTTTTTCAGCAACAAATTTACAATGGTTTTCAGATGAAGCCTCAAGTCAAAAAGTGCATTATTTCAAGGGACTCCCAAATTGCAATTAAATTTTTTTATTTGCCATAATAATACCTCTTTCATAGAGTGTTGATGAGGGTTGATAAAATGTAAGCGAAGGAAGTCCACCCGTCTACTGCGTGTGGTGAAGTTCAGCTTTCTTTTGTATGTCATGGAATGGAAAGTGGGAAGGGAGACAATATTATTGATTTCTGGTAAGGAAAAAAGAACTAGGATTTGTTAAACATTTTTTGCATGTAATATGTTTTTATTTGGCAAGTGGTTTGCCTGTCAGCAAAGTAACAGGAACAAAGTAAAAATACCGCAATATTACTACTTTAAGAAAGTTTTAAAAAAATAAATAAAATTTAATCATAACAATAACATTACCTACAAAACAAAGAAAAGACTAAAACGCCATCACCATTTTGGAACGTGTTCCGTAGTTCATATCCAGTCGAGTAGAAAGCTCTCGTTCGTTTTCAAGATGGTGGCAACGTCGGGGGTCGCCAGCGTTACAAATCCCTCGAGTGTTTCCCCGGGGATTCTGCTACGAAAGAGCTAAAGCGATCCAATCCCCCAATCCCGGGCAGTAAATTGGCAACAAAAGTCAACAAATACCGCCCCATGCCCGCTTATGTCCCCGGGATCACCCCCCTCCCCGGACCTTAATGCGCAGCCCCCACTAAAATGTTGCTGAATTTCTAAGACTACAGTCCAAACAGCCTTCAAGTCCAGCCTTGAAGTAAATTTCGCAGAGTTGTACAATCGTATTAAAAAGCTAGAGTCGTAATGTTGCCCGTAGTGTTGTAGAGACATAGAGTCGTAGGGCCTAGATTCGTTGTGTTGGAGATTCGTAGATAGAGTAATAGAGTCGTCGTGTCTTCGAGAAATAGATTTATCATGGCATGACTATTCTACCATTCTAAGAACTCATAACATCGACAGTTTTTCACATTTTGGCCCCCAAAAGGCACATCAGGGCTCTTTTTAGTTCTCAGTCCCCATCAAATAAGACATAAAACAACGTGCTTCAAAATGGCGGAACGGATTTGCGATATTTCTTCGCAGTTTTTTCGAGTTTTCCTCGCTGAGTTAACGATTTGTTTACAAGGGGATTTAAACATGGCGAGCTTTTATACAGATATTGATGAATTTTGCCGTATTTGCTTCAAAACTTCTGAGGATATTTACCGATAACTTCAACGCCGGGAAAGATGAGATCGCAGTTTAAAATGTTTCATCTATCCAAAGCCAAAGATGCTCAGAACCAGGATTTTGCCGACATTTGTGGTGAAAACCAAAGACTGCCAGCTTCTGAAAATCGTGTGGCAATGGAAAATCTAAATTAAAGGCTACAATGGCATAGAAATTATAGTTCGAGAAATCAACTGGAAAGAACTGAGTGAGGTCCACTATGATTATACTTTTCAAAAATGTATGAATAGCTATATCTACATTAAAGTAACAGCCTGCAATAACATTTTTGTGGTTATGGCCTATTCTCTGAAGGTTTTTCTCAGAAAATTCAGGGGTCAAAGGGTTAATATGCTTCGCCTATCTGGTGGGGGGGGGGGGGGGGGGGGGGGCTACCAAAAGGATTTTCAGAGAGTACAGAATCTGTGTTTAGATATAATGGGTTTATCCAGGCACACCGTAGAATCGTTAGCTGTCAGGCGACACGATTCAACGAGGAGGGAGTTCAAGTGCATTTTAGACCGTGAAACACACTCATGTCATCGGTTTGCTGATAAGGCACCGGAATCTAACTACCATACAAGGTCATAAGTCCTTTTCGTAAGCTCAGATCATTTACTGACAGACACAAGCACAGGACACCCAAGCATAATATTTGAATATTATTAAAAATGGCGTTTCAAAATACAAGACTTTGTATGGGATTTCGAAGTGAACATTTTGAGCAATACGTAACAGCAAACTAACTGAATAAAGTCAGGAGCCTTACAACGCATTTTGAGCAATTTTAGGTTCATTTACTTTACTGTGTATTACTACATGTATAATAATACATTGACAAGGAAGGAGTCATTTGGCCCGATTTAGCCATAATCACCGCTCGACACGTTTCGGAATTCGCTCGAATTTACCCACAAATATAGTTCAGGCTCCCATTCTGACTTAGCGACTTGACAAAAGGAAGACATGCAAGTGATTTTCTCAAAACCAATTGCATATACCTCGTGTCCCAAAAGAATTCTTCACTGCACAAAATCAAAATAGCATCTCAAAATAGGCCGCCATGGATCCGTGAGGATCCCGATAGTCCCATTTGACCGCGGTCGGCACTGGACACCAGTCAAATTATGCCCTTATCGGGAGGGCCACGCTCGTTTTGGTGGTGTTACAATTGTAGTAACTATGACCCGTTGCGGACACAAGATTGTCGCTCTGACGCAGTCTGGTTCGCGTGAGAAAATCGCTGCGTTTTACAAGGAGATAGCAAAAATAAATCATTCTCATTTCTGAATTCATACCCATTTTCAGGGTGTATATTTTCTTGTTTGTTTAATAAGTAGGTTATCTGACCGGCTTCATGCAAATATAGAAATAGATATAGTATATACAATAACAATTTTAAAATAAAACATTTTCACGCGCGTGAGGATATGAATTTAAATGAATTTGCCGACTTCGGTTCGAAAAAATATATCTGATATATAAAACCTATCGACGATTCCAAAAAATTGAACACATTCATTTCACGCAGAGTACGTATTTAAAATTTACGCAGTAGACTGACCTGTACTACAAACGTTTTATACATGACGCAAATATGTTCAATTTACCAGGCATGAATAGAAACATAGGAGGAAGGAGAAACACGGTTCACTTTCTTGTTTTCTTGACTCGTTTTCGTTTTCTAACGGCCAAGACCGTTTTCATTTCTTTCGATAACTTAGTTCTCTCCATAAGGTCACGGAGTCCCGCGCAGCCATTCCACCTTTCTCGCGCGAACCAGACTACATTGGAGCGACAATTTGTGTCCGCACCGGGTCGTAGTTATTACAATTGTAACACGACCAAAACGAGCCCTCCCGATAAGGGCATAATTTGACTGGTGTCCAGTGCCGACCGCGGTGCAATGGGACTATCGGGATCCTCACGGATCCATGGCGGCCTATTTCGAGATGCTATTTTGATTTTGTGCAGTGAAGAATTCTTTTGGGACACGAGGTATGCGCAATTGGTTTTGAGAAAATCACTTGTATGTCTTCCTTTTGTCAAGTCGCTAAGTCAGAATGGGAGCCTGAACTATATTTGTGGGTAAATTCGAGCGAATTCCGAAACGTGTTGAGCGGTGATAGCGGCTAAATCGGGCCAAATGACTCCTTCCTTGTCAATGTATTACACACGTACTAACACAGTTAAGTAAATGGACCTAAAATTGCTCAAAATGCTTTGTAAGGGTAGCAAACAACACCACGTAATGTTTAATGAACTTTATTCAGTTAGTTCGTTGGTATGTATTGCTCAAAATGTTCGCTTCGAAATCCCATACAAAGTCTTATATTTTGAAACGCCATTTTTAATTACATTCAAATATTATGCTTGGGCTTCCTATGACACAAGTCATCATTTGTGGGCTGAGGAGCCAATAAGTATTTTAGTAGTCTCTTTAATACCATCTGAAATTTTTCAAAGGAAATAGTATGCGACTTTTTCCTCTTACCTTTTTATCAGTTTCCGTGAAATTGCCGTATTTCTTTTGCCAAAGGTAATTAAACAAAGTATTGTTGTATTATTATTAGAAGGGAGCTAGCAAAGAACTGGTAGGAACTGGGAATAAACAGTGTGAGAAACAGGAAGATCAGAGTCTCTTTGGTAAGTAGTTGCTGTGTATTTCTTTCATGCCTTTCTGATATCCATGAAGACAAAATCCAGCTGTTTCAAATCTGTACAAATGGCAGCTTTTATTAACAATAGACACTATTCATTCCATTCCAGATGAAAAGTGTACTCTGCAAATTAACGGTTTAGGAGTTGTGGCATCTGCTACCACTATCTCTTGGCCATCAACGAGTCCAATATCTGAAATGAATAAAATAAAAACGTGTACGTAACACACAATGAAGTTGAAAAGAGACCTGCAATAAATTTTATTGAACGAAAGAACGAACGAGCGAACGAACGAACAAACGCACGCACGCATGCACGCACGCACGAACGCACGAACGAGTGAACGAACGAACGAACAAACGAACGAACCAATGAACAAGTGTCAAAGTGTTAAGCACAGTGTTGTAACTACAAGCGTCTATGTTCTGGACAATCCAGGGTTCTCATATGTACGCCTGATGACAAATTATACTCCTGCTGGCAACCATTTTTAGTACTGACTCATTGGTGTTTTAACTTCATTCTTTGCACTTCAAAGCTGGTGTAGGGCCCGTCAGAAGCTCAGGCATCCCCGCTTATTCCCAGTCCCTCCTAGGTTAATCCACCATTACATCTACAATACCTTTTAATCTCTTGGGTAGATTTTGTCTTGTTTTCTCCTCTAAAGACTTCACAGACTACAAGACAAACAAAATTAACAGTTATTGGAATTTTTTATCGTGAAAATTGTTTTACCTGAACAAAATGCACATTTCAAAGTGAAATTCAGTTTTTAAAAAGTCTGGAAATTTGTTTTTTGGCATGTTTTCGCTTTTATGCAAAAGCCTTCCTTTGGGCAATTTTAATGTTGCCCCGAGGAAAGCTAAAAAAACTGCCAAATAAAAATTTCCCCTCTTATTGAATTCTGTACGTGTACTCTGGAACAAGATGAAAGCCTAACAGAATTGCTTAGGCCTTGGATTTTTGCCATCATTAACAATAATATTGATACATTCTATCATCTCCGACCTTGAAGGCACCCTATTGATAAAGGCAGGACTTCAAACCCTGGCAATACATACAGAGGATTTTACGTCAATAAATATAGTTAACACATTACCTGCATATAAAGAGTTTTGTTTTTCCCATCAATCATGGTTGTGAGACCAGGTGCTTTCATTTGACTGTTGGAGAAAAAAGAATGACGACCTTCTGTCCCCATTTTACTACAATAGAAACCTCATTTATCTTTATTATATAGAAAAGAGTGTTTTAGTGGTAAAATAGACCACTCGTAAAGTTCATCCGGAACTACATCCGGGACTCGAGTGGCGTATTTTCCATATCCTCACTAGTGAGGATATCGATGACGTCATTTCCCGCTCTTACACTGTTGTTTGTGGAAAAATACTCTTGTCTATATAATAAAAAGAAAATTACACGGTGGCTTGAAGATATGAATTTTATTTTTTACCACTTGAAAATAAAATTCATATCTTCGTGCCACCGTGTAATGATCCTCTATATATGGATGGCTTGCACCTATCAAGGAGAAGCCCTAAGATAGACCTAAGATATGTGATTGATCTTGAATGTGAACGTCAAATTTACGCAGATGAAGTGTTTGAAGTGGAAATAAGTCATGAGTTTGACTTGAACTGACTGATATTTTTGGCCCTAGAGTGAGACATTTGAAAAGAAATCCTTAAAAAAAGTAAGTGCACACATAATGTTGAAGACAACTTAAAACAATCAAAGTGATGAAAAATTGAGCTGAATTTCTCAAATTTCTCTTGTACCACAGACTAATCACGCTTACATGTACTGCTATTACAGTTATACAACCTATCTTTCCTCTCCCTTATGAAAACAACTTGTGAGTGTAAATATTAGTCCATAAAAGAGTGACTGTATGTCCACTTACTACAATGGGCTCTCCATGAGAAAGTCAACTACTGATTTCAGCGTAGTGTCTTCCGGGAAGGTTAGAATTTGAGGTCGCTCGCTACAAGCTGCACAGTCATCCTGTAAAGCAAGAAGTCGTAGGTAATAATTAGTTAATAAGTAATGAATACATGCAGTTAAAAAAACATCTTGCCTTAAGGCGAAGCTACCACTAAAATGTTGCTAAATATTCTAAGCAAAATACAGACCAATAAGAAAATTATCCTCAAGGCTGTTTCTGAACACTTCTTCTAAGCTTTTAAGGTTGAGCACCCATACAAAAGTGTAACTGTTGGCAAACAGTTTTACTACCTTGAATTTTTGTTAGTCACTGTGCTTTTTGTCATACAAACTTCAGGCCCACAGTTACAAACTCTAAATCTTACAAACTCAAAGCAGCGGAAACAAAAAGTGGCACTGAGTGTTATGCGATCTTGCTGTTTTGAAGCGATACTTAGAGTGTACTAGGACTGAGCAGCGGGTTTGTTTCTTGGGTTTGCCCCAACAATTAGCCAACACCCCATGTACCCACTTACGTGCATTTTTCGAAGATCATAGCACAAGGACCTAAGGATTTAGAGCTTAATCTAGGCATTTTTGTTGTTTAGGAGCTCCACTATTAACTTGGCCTACCATTACAATGGTGACTAACGAACTCCAGTAAGAAGAAGAAGAAGAAGAAGAAGGAGAAGGAGGAGGAGGAGGAGGAGGAGGAGGAGGAGGAGGAGGAGGAGGAGGAGGAGGAGGAGGAGGAGTAGTTAAGGCCAAGTTGGGCACAATTGTATTTTATGCAAGATGATGCATTTACAAATAAAGTCTTCCAGAATAATAGAATGAATTGCCCTGATTATTCACCCACCAACTTGAGAAACATTTTTGTTTCCTAGGATATTTGGTAACTAAAGATAATTGATGGCAGCATGAAACAAAAACTGTAAAATTATATTGGTTTAATAAGTGAACTTCAGAGGGTGTTACTGAATTATTACAGTGGGACGATAAATTACAGAGAAACGTACGTATGGATAAGCGTTGAGAAGACAATAGTAATACCGTATGAACATACTAACGTACAGAGAAACGCTTAGCAGTGTCGACTTATCGTACGAATGTACTAACGCACTGAAACCTTAGGAAGAGCAGAACAATGTGCGAACGTTCTGACGTACAAAGAAACGTTGAGAAGGCTAGACTAATAAATCGACGGACCTACTTACGTACGGAGAAACGCTGTGAAGACGTAACGTAAAGAGAAACGCTGGGAAGAGAGGCTATTGTACGAACGTAGCAATTAATGGAAAAAAGTCGATAATAGAAGACTAAAGAATTGTGTGAACCTACTAACGTGTAGACAAATATCATATGAAGGCACTAATGGACCTTTCAAGGAAACGTATGGTGAAACGTTCTGAAGACGGCTAATTTCGCTTGAACGTAGAAATGACGGAGAAAACGTTGCCATCTGAGACAAGAATTAGTAGGGAAAAACGTTGAGAGGACAAAACAAGGCGAACATTATGATATCCTTTTACGGAATAAGTTTTAGTTTCTGCTCACTCAATTTGCTTTTGGGATCCGATCATCGGAAGCAATATTTAGTTTGGTTTCCATCCAGTGCTTTAGTACTTTGAAATTTTCACTAGCCAAAATGGCTAGTGAAAGCGCAAAACTTACTAGCCAAAACTGAATTTCTACTAGTCTGTGGCTAGTTGGCTACCGTTAGTCTCGAGCCCTGATTGAATACTATGAGGAAGTAGGAGTTACCTTTTTTTCAGCCTCAAAAGTGTAAGTATACAGTCCATCTGTGTCATTAAACACCATGTAGTTGTTTAATGGATTGCAGCAGCTGGTGACAAATAAAGTTAAATGACATTGATAAAAATTTAGCAACTGGTAGTGATGAAATAAAATGTGATGAAAGACTTACTGACTATGGGTCAAAAAATCAAGCAAAGAGATGCTTTCCCACTAAGTCAATATTATAAATACAGTAAACAGTAATACTGCTAACAAAGATAACACATGAAGAGTTTGGTGGCAAAAGGAAGTGACACGTCCCTGAAATCCAAATTCCTCTGGACAATTTCGTTCTACTTTGGAACCCAGCATGGTTTTATGAAAGATACATCTTAGTTCAGTGTTTATTTCTTGACCTACAAATTTAAATACAAAGTTTAAGGCCACATTGTCACTAACACCTATTTTCCTTCAAGCCCTTCATGTGACAACAACACCATCAACTTACCTGGAAACTAATTTGAACACCTCTAAAGCACAAGCGGCTGGTGTAAGGGAGGAAAAAGTTAGAACAATTTAATCATTGAAATATTACTCAAGCATGGCTACAACTAGGTTATTTTACAAGCTACTTAAGACAAAGGACATTATGTTACCTGCGATAACAGCATTGGTGGATGCAACAGCAGGGATAATATGCTTCACCACACCTTTAATGCAGAACATACCAGTAATTAAAACAAAAGAATTATAGTTTTTCTTTCTGATTGCCATAAATATAATTAATGAATGGATTAAATGCTCAGCACACAACCATTGAGTTATGGATGTACATGGGAGGTTGCTAAGCATGAAAGAAGCGCAAGAGTGACCAAGATCGACTCTAGGTGTTTGAGTGCTTAGCAAACCTCCCAAGTGCATTGGCATTCCATAATTCTTTAGTTGCAAAGCTGTGGCATTTATCATTTGTTCTATATCATAACTTTGGGCAGTTTTTCTGAGATTACAACTCCACCCACTAAGATTGTCTGACACCAATTTTATGTGTGCATTTATACTAATTGCACAATCATGGAAAAAAAAACTATAAACATCTGGCTTCTAGAAATTGCACATTTTGTGCTGTTAACAACCTTTTTCATGAGAGGATAAAAGCTTGACATGTCTTGTGAAAACTTAACTCGAGGAAATTGGGTGAAAAGTTCAACAAAAAGTTTGGGGGTAATTTTAACATTTTCTGATTTGATAGCATGCACCAAATTGTGTTATCAGTGCACACTTAAGTAGCAAAGCATTAATTTTGTCAGTGTGCATCCATGGGCAAATGGTTAACACTTTATTCACCGATCAGGCAGCACGTTTTACTCAAATTATGTTGCAATTTGTTTTGTTCTGACAGTACCAAGAATTCTCTGTAAGACAAGGTTAAGTTGTTTGTGACCCAGTCACCTACAGTGGCCCATGCATCAAGAGCTGAACCAGATTTCCGTACCAAGAAGCAAGTATGAGTATCACTACTCCCACCTGGATGGAATGCTGGTCTCTCATAGGAATATAGCTGAGTGGTCAGTGAATTAACTTTGCTTAGTACACAAGTTTAAAAATGCTGAAGTGAACCTGTACATTTCCCTGTTAGCATTGCCACCCTGGTAGCGAAACGTTGACCACAGAAGATAAAGAAAATTTCTTTGACCTTGGTGGGTTTTGAACTCATGATGCTCAGATTTTGATCACCAAATAATGCTTTTTTTTTACCAGCAACTGAGCTATGAGGCCAGACGGGTGTTCTGCACTCTGTTGACATTACCTCTACTAGGAAACTAAATCATGTGTACTGGTAATTTCCCATCAAGTGATGAGCGTTGACCAATCAGACAATAGCTATCACGAGGAGATTTGTGACAACCTTGACATTAGAGAGTATTTTTTCAAAGAGGACAAATTTGTTTTGAGTGCTTTTTCGTTGTCAAATGTTGGAATTCTTGTGCTAGAAAAAGGATTACGCCTCCAAACAACGTAAGTTCAACAAAATAAGTTTGAAAATGAAGTGTTATAGTTTTCAGGCATTAACTCGCATGAATTCATTATCTTTCAGTTGACTAGCCATCATAGCTTGTGTGAAAGGTCAAGATATTTTTCTACCGAGTGTCAAATAAACTAGTTCAAAACCTGGTGATAATCCTGTTGTATTTTTTCCCTTGGCATAACTTCGTACAGTAGAATCCAGATTCGTGGTGCGAAACTGGGAGCAGTTCATGGGTAGGTCCTCTAATGGTCTGCTATTACCAAACTTAGCAATAGGTCTGCCCAATGTGGACATGTGGTTACTGCAAGATTGAGACATATGAAATACTAGCCCACCACATGCAATTGTTGAAACTGGGAATTTTTTCCGCTCTGAAATTGTGCAAATGCATCATCGGACACCGCTTTACCCTCCATTTGTGTTTTACTGAGCTTAATTCCCCAAAAAAGAAAGAAAAATGCATGTTTCGAGCCCACACACCCGCCTTTTTCTATTGGTTTAATCCTGTGCTTTATAAGCGATGAGCTGTTGAGAACACACTTCTGCTCAACGCGTCAAATTAACCTATTTATACATACTAGATGACAATCATCATTTCTCAAATATGGTAGCCTGATTGTTCAATAGCTACTGATAAATATTTTCATTGACAATTTTGGAGGGAGAGTGTGATTTCAAAAGCTTTCTGACTGAAATTCTAATATGCTACCCACTAAACCATCTCCTCTCCACAAGAATAATTTTTATTATTACTGTACATTACAACAAATGAACACTAGTTGAAGAATACATTTTGTACTCTATCCAACTGAAGTTGTCATCTGGTTCTACCTGAGAACAATACTCAACACGATGTTGATGTAACAAGAAATTAAATGATTATCACAATAACAATGTCTTTATTAGAAATCAGCAAAAATACATGCTAACTCTACATTACGTTAACAAAATTGTTATTGTCAATTTCACATTAGTCACCTTGTGCCAGTCTGTACGTCACTCCCTGTATGTTAAAACTCTGAGCTCTTTCTCTGGCCTTGTCAAAAATCCACTGAACATGAGCTGGGTCATCTCCATCTACAGGAACACCCTCTAAAAATGGTGACCACAAATATCATGGGTAGAGTAAGCTAATCCTCCTCCTCTTCCCTGTCCCCCTACCCCCTAGTGCAACAGCATGTCAACTAAGATAACAGACAGTCCTTTCTCCACACTTCCACGTTATCTCTCATAACTGGACACCCTAGGAACCAGGTTCAAGTGTCCATCTAGGAGAGGTGTCTGCCTGCAGGAGCTGTCTCATAGCACAGGATTGATTTTATTATTATTGAAGAAGTGCAAGCCCAAGAGGGGGGGGGGGGCATACTCATATAAAATGGCTGGGGCGATCGTTCAACCTTGTAGGGGTTACAGTCCATGATTTGCTACTGCTTAGATTGTTGACCTCTAAATAGACCTTTGTTAGAGTTACCCTGGTACCTGTTAGGGTACTGAGCTGGAAAAAAAAAATGACAAAAAAGTTTTGCCAACATGCGTCATTTTAAAATTGGTACCTCTTAGCTTTGGGGTAAAAATATGAGAAACATCTGGTACCTTTTAGGGGTCCTGTTCAAAATTTCTGATGATCACCCTTTCCACTTTAATACTGAGTCCCCCCCCCCTCCCCAGGGTGCAAGGTACCTTAATTAAACTATACAAAATTATGAAATACAGTCGACCCTCTTATATGTGAACAACAAAGGGACACAGATGCATGGCTGTCTGTTTAATGGAGGTGGCTGTGTTACGGTCAAGGTTCAGTTAATATTAATAACAATACTATTACAATATTTATACGAAATGCCTATTCACCCGAGAGTGGTTTATGTTAGGGTCCTGTACAAAAAATTAAATTATGAATCTTGATCTTTTTCAGACCAAGTGTACGGTCTGTAATAGAGAAGTGTCCACATTATAAAAAATTAAGGTGTCCTGTGTGCTGATATACAGCTGATATACAGCCTAGAGAATAGAATACCTCCAAAAGGATGTTCTTGAGGCCAAACCAACACCCTGGCATATTCTACACAGTGTTCTGGCAGGCGAGGGGTGTGTGCAATGGTACATAGTGGAAAGTTTACCTAAGAAAGCAAAGATTAAGAGAAATTAACTACACTCTTCATTCTACTTCTTCATTCCTTGCTGACTGGGCAAGCAAACTCAGGCAAACTGTTAGATTATTTTAAGTTTTTGTCCAGCCCCAGTAATATTACAAATAGAAGCTATTTGTCTTAAGTACATACAGATGTTCAAGGTGTTCAAGATGTGTCAGCTTCAAAGTTTGTTTGTACAGAGTTATACAGTTCTTAATACTTGTAAGTTATTGACTATTTTGAACATTTTGGGAGATTCAATACAACATAAAAAGAATAGTGTTTTAGGATTTCTATGTCCAGTTGCACCTTTCATTTCAACACGGCAGGTATTGAAATTTATTCACATTTCAGTTTCAACTTAGCACAATATTCTGGAGTTAACAGCCTTAAAACAATGTTTACCAGTTTGAAGGTAGAATACAGAAGACAGAATGGTTTGAATGTTCTCTTACTTGTGGTGGATACAGATCAAGTGTGCACTCCACACAGGCTGTTAAACCAGGAATAATAACTCGAGCATTGCCTTTAAACCCTAAAACAAATTAACCAAATAAACAAATTAAACAAGACGGATTCAATAAAACACACCAGTTGGTCTTGAAAACAATCACACTCTGTGAAATGAATTGTACAGGTTTGGCTGGTAGCAATTGAGTTACATTTCATAACTTTTTTTAATACTCTGTTGTACCTCTCTGTTCTGCAGAGGCCTCCTACAGTCACACCTTGACTGAGGTGAGGGTTTGGGAAAAAACAAGCGGAGGCTGGGAAGGGGGAAAAAGTAAGGCAACCGTTTTCTGTCCCCAGTGCTTCCGCTCCTGTTTTTTTCTTCTTTCACTGGTGTTTACTAATAGGAACCTCTGTGGAGGAAAGGGCTGTTGTTCTGCTTTGAGCAATACATAATTGGTAATATTGCACTAACTGACTACAAATTTGTACAATGTCTACTGTTGTGTGTAACTGTCTAAAGAATGTATTACAAATGCAGTGTTCTTTCCATGTCTTGCAAATTTTCTAAAGTACAGTATCTGACATTCAGGTACATTGCATTTCTAGCAAAGTTATTTATAAACTCTTGCCTTCTGTTCCGCCATCAACCATAGGAATGATACTTGTTTGGTCCAATGTTCCATCCTCATCATATTCTAATAAACTCAGCTGCAACAAAGCAAAACTACCCTTTTAGTAAAACAATTAAATAGCAAATACTTTACTTGGCTCTTTATCTTGACTGGTAATAATTTTGATCATTAATGTTCTCTCAGGACACTTTTTCCTCAGTTGATGTTTTCTGGAATCTTCATTGCCTGGCTGCTAGATAACAGTTATCCATTATTAGTACTATACTAGTGAGAAAGGAAATAGATATGGAATAAATGCAGCTATTAAAAGGAATTAAAGACATTACAGGCAAATTACAGTACTGACTATATCATTCAAGAGAAATGATAAAAAGAGTATCTACTAACGTTAAAAATAATAATGGCAAATCAGTTTAGACAGATAAGTAACAAACAGCAACAAAAATAGTCAGAAAGGTCAAAGTCGCATTAAAAGTTCAGTTCCTACCATCGTACCATTTCACCCTACTAATTAAATAAATGCATTTTCTTTAAAAAACACATTTTTTTCTGACCAACAGCATTATATAATTATACATTACATGTACCTACCACCATTCCATTAATCCATCTTCTTGCCACAATGGAATCCAATCCACACACTATAAGGTGAAATCCTACCAAAAACAATACAAAAGCAAAAAGTTATCAATCACCATAGGCGTGCAGCACATGGATTGTCTATGTTTGTTCAGTAGCATCTCAGAGTGCCTTAATATTTGACTGTTGTATGGTACAATAATCTTTATTACTGTGTGAAAGTGTGAAAAATTTATAATACCCTAACGCCTTTCTTTTTGGTGGAGTGGCTTAGAAAATTTTGCTGATAAAAATGTTTGAGATTCATTTAGTCACATAACTATGAAGTTCTCTTTATCCCTCTTTACCAACCTCGGTAAAAATCTGCATCACAATCTTGAATCTTTTTAAAATGTCTGTTGCACTCTTTGTCAAGGACTTTATACTGACAGGAGTCTCGAGTCTTATAATAATATTATAATAATAATATTATATATTACCATAAACAAAAAACCTTGAAAGACTTAAAAATATCAAAGAGACAATACAGTAATATTTTATAATTCAGTGTTGCTTGTTTGTTCCTTTAAATTTCTTTTTGTTTACAACTTAGACTTCTATCTCAAACTCTCAAGGAAAGCAACAATTGAATTTAGTTAAACAGCAATAACTAACAGTTACTGTAAAAATAGTCTTAAGGCAAATGGGTTGCTGTTAATTAACAATGTGACAAGTCCAAGATCTTGATCTGTATTCTGTGATGAACCAAGAAAGTACGGTAAATCAGTTTGTAGGATACGGTGTAACATTACACCCTACCACTCGACTGTTGATGAATTCTGCTGCTACTACTGCTTTGGCTCTGCCTATGTCTTTTGGTCTGCAAAATGCCAATGAAAACAGAACAAAACAGTCATGTATTTAAAATTAAATAAAACATTTGTAAGAGACTATATATATAATAGATAAGATGTGTTTTGTTTTGGTAGCTTACCTGAATAAAAACTGTCTATTTAAATTTGATACATCTATTGTGTCCATATCAATAACATCAATATTCCTGAATCCAGAGAGTGCCTGAAATTAAGATCAGACAAAAAATCATGTATTATATTATAGCTGTACATGTAGTAAGGATGGAATATTCAGTATGTTCCAAGCATGGGACAATGAAAAAATCTGAGTCCCCGACGGGGATTGAACTCATGTCCTTCTGGCACTGGCTGGACACTTAACCACTGCACTACTGGGAGACTGGTGACAATCTTGGTTGTATTTACTAGGTTTATTATAACATGCATCCTGCATACTGATAGGATCAGCAATGTCAAAAGTACTCCATGTGATTATAAAGTAATAAGAAAGATGGTAAATTTTTGAGCTAGGTGAAAAAAAATGGAATATTTAGCACATGTATGTCACAAGAATGGGACAATAACGAAAAAACTTGAGTACCCAATAGAAATGTGTGGTTCCAGGAAATATCCATATCCCCCTCCCCCACTCCATGGATGGTCTTTGGAAATTCTGAGGGGGTGGGGGTCTCAAAGACTGAAACTTTTAAAGTAAAGTATGAAGCTTAACTTGAATTAATCCAGAGGGGTTTAAAGGAGAAAGGGGGGGGGGGGGGTCCTTAAAACTAAAAATCATCCATTGGGTGGAGGGGGGTATGGATATTTTCTGGAACCACACAATTGAACCCATGACCTTTCTTACACTGTATACAAAGAGTATTTTCTGTTTTACACTGTGCCATGCAAAAACACAAATGACTAGATCCCAGACAGCTGGTCAAATGTATACGGGAAAGAACAATGATAACCAACATCAAACACTCACCAGGTCCTTGAGGAGTTCACAGCCTAGTCCTCCAGCTCCAATTACCAAGATTTTAGCAGTTTCAAGCATGAATTCAAGAACCTACTTGTAAACAGACAAATTAACATACAATATTATTAGCAACATGCACTTGTCACCACCAGATTTTACATCATTTAGGAGTGTAGTGGGACTGGTGCCCCACCAAAAAAACATCATAAAAACCAGACTAGGAAAATATCATCAAAGTTGTCATCATACAATTTCCCTTTATGATATTAGTGTCTGTTGATGTCCTGAGTTAGACACCTGAGTCACTCAAGACATGATATATGGAAATGAATTCATTCCCTGTTCTAACTAAGAATGACAGGGAAGGTAGCTCCATTGCTTCAAATAAAAATACAGTGTACATGTAAAACTTGTAATTGTTAGATAAATTTAACAATCTTTCAACATTAATTTTATGCATGATAACTTTGCAATCATGCTAATTATGTCAAGCAAATTGACCATGAACAGCAGTTTCAGAAAATAAGCTGGTAAATTCTCCACAAGTACAGGACCGCAACTGACCTGGTTAAGCAGGTTTATGGTGCTTTGCAACTGGATTCTGTACCATGAGGCAACTTGGAGTTTTACTACTATCCTCCTGGCGCCAGTTGTTCCAAAGTTGGATAGCGCTATCCACCGGATAAATCACTATCCAGTGGATAACGCAATTGGTTTCCCTAACACTTATCCACTGGATAGTGACTTATCCGGTGGATAGCGCTATCCAACTTTTGAACATCTGGGGCCTGGATGGGAAGCTAGTTTACTGCTCAGTTACTCATCCAACACTTCATTAGGATTCGTTACTTTTTCGGGCACTTGCGCCGTATAGGGAAAAACTGTCTAAAAACTGTCTAAATACCTGCGCTAATGATGAGAAAAAAATGAAGACTTTTCACAAAATGACACAAGTAAAACTGAAATATGCCACTTACATCTTGATGAAATTATGTCCCGTTCTTGTTATGACATTTTTCAGCAACTTGTAAATGACATTGCTTTCATTCTTTGTAACATACTGTAAGTTATTTTTTTGGACATTTGGAATATTCTGTATTTTTTCGCTTTTAGACAGCTTTTTCTCAATATAGTGCGAGTCCCCTAAAAGTAATGATAGTCCATTCAATAGTACTCTTCTATAGACCTTGGGGAGAAACAGTTGATATGGAGCAAACTAGTTGTTTGTTTAACCCTGTAAGCCCTGATCTCAAAATGCACATTCTCCTTACTGTTCTCCATACATTTCTTATGGAACTAGGAAGGAGAATTTGTCTAAAATTTAATATCAAGACATCTTATCTTTGGTGATCACTTTCTTTATTCTCATCACTTGAATGTTTGAACAAGTATTGATAATGTAAACTTAAGATAAATTTCCTTTTTGGTCACTGTGCCTTGAGCCACTGTTCTTGGGATCAAAATTCTGACATGTTAAACACAACATACTCTACCTTCATACCTAAAATTAACCCTGTTTAGGCCTCATTATCAACACACATGCTCTCCTCACCATTCTCCATAATTATAAATATATTTCTTATGGTACCAATGAGGAAAATTTACCTACACATAAACTTTTATCTTCAAAATTTCCTTCATTCTCATGACCTTTATGTTTGACTAAGTAGTGATATTGTAAAGGGAAATGAGTTGCTTGTCATTATTGGGGTTTAATAAGGGTTAAGCTATTACACCTGAGGTCCTGGTTCAAAGTCTTGATGAGCCAGGGGACCACTTCTTAACAGCAGTTTCTGGACATGACTCCATCTTCCAGACCAATCATGAACATCACATTTATTTTCCACTAGCATCCTGAGTAAAATAAAATGAAAATGGAACTTGGTAGAAAAAATTCCTTTACTAATGCGCCGATCAATTTGAAACTTCAACATCCCCCCTGGACAACCCCCGGGCTATCCCCTGGGCATTTGAACTTTTGAAGGTTGGATCGTTCAAATTCCCTCCCCTTGGGGCAAAAAAGCCGTTCAAATGCCCCACCAATTAGTATTGAAATAACTCTCCTCAAAGACAAATTTTGTCTTCAATCATATACTGTTCACACTTTTCAGAGAAAGAGATGCCACGATGACACCTTCAAACTTCTTTTGAAGACCCTTTTGAAAGAGTCATTCACTAACACAAGTAAAATTCTATCTTGTAAATCCATCAATCTAATTTGCAAAAACCGAAAAAACTCACGGGAGTATTACGCCACAACAAGAGATAAATCCGGTTCAAATTCCCCACCTTTCCAAGGCAACGTTCAAATTTCCCCCTTCCCGGGCACAATGCACAGTCAAATGCCTGGGGTATGCTCGGGGGTGGAAGGTAGGGGGGGGGGGGGTGTTGAAGTTTCGAATTGATCAGTGCATAAACAAAACATGCAGTAATGATGTAACTGATGATTTCCAGTTATATGTTGTAACGTTAAAATAATGGCAGTTACAACATCACTAACCATATGTAGGACTGCAGAGATATTTTTTGAGGCTATTATGTTACAGGACCCCATTAATAACAGTGCTCTTGCACTGAAGGGTTATCCTGTTAAAATATTCACTTATTATTATTGTTATTATTATTATTATTAAAATTCTATCTTAGCAAGCTTTTTCAATGAAATCATTAAGACTGGTGCATGTGATTCATGCTCAGCTCTTTTTTTCAGCATTTGTAACAATCATTATGGAAAAACAGAGGTACCACATGGGTACAGTGAATAAGTCAGGATAAAAAAGTCAGGAATGTCCATAAGGCATTAGCACAAATCAACCGAGAACTGAGTATCTTGTTAAGACAACGTGAAAAAACAGAGGAATTTCTCTGTTTATTGACAGAGTTTTCCATTACTAGTATGACATGTGTCACGCTAAAAATGGTTTGAAATCCCAAAAGGAGAAAAAGTTAATACAACTATTTATCATAAAATAATTAATGGGTGATTCCAGAAAATATCCACACCATACCACAGATGGCTTTTCGGAAATCCGAGGGCAAGGGGGTTCTTTGAACTGGAAATCCGAAGGCATGGGGGGATACTTAGGATTGGAATTCCGAAGGCATGGGGGGGTTTTAGATCTGGGATTTCCACGGGAGACAGACAAGAGTGTATTCCTTAAAAACGCTAATTTTATGGACTTTTAAAATCAGTTCACAAATTAAGCACGAACTGACGACACTGCTGACTACCGCAGAAGCAGGATACAAGACATGCAAGCATCGACTGATCAGACAGGTGTCCGTGTTCATTTGCAGAAGAAGTGTAGGTTGGGGGTTGTTCAGCAAGCTCCAGAGACCTTAACGTTGATGAATTTCTTATCAGATTAATAAAATATGAAAAATCTATGTTTCTTACCGCTTGTTTATTTCTTATACTCCCGTCACATGAATTGCGAAAACTCACGCCAGTCCCTCGTTTCTAAGGAGCGCCTGCTGGATTTTGCACTTTGTGCGAATTGGGGAAATGGCCCATTAACTGATTAAGTAACAAAAAAAATCCCAGCAAGAATCTGACAGAGACTGGACAACTATTTTTTGATGCCGTTTAATTTCAGAAATGCTACACATTTTGTATATCCTTGAAAGCAGTTTCTGTATAAAAACATCCAAAAGATTTTTTGAATGAAACAATCTTGCAGGACTTCAATATCTCCTCGCAGTGTTTGATCTGGGTTTAAAATAATGTATGTTCGAAAGGGCTACGAGACTATTCGTGGACACACATTTTGTCCATTCAGTGCGAAACGTGGTCTTTTTGCCCGAGGATGCCATTTTTGAAGCTCGTGGGATTGGGAATGGCTGCTGACCCCGATGGCTCAAAATCAAGATGGCAGAAACGAAAATACACTCGATCGTAATATCTTTCAAGTGTACACGTGTACATCACATGATATTCTTATTTTAATGCTTTGTACCAGTTTAGGACAAGGTAAAGTTAATGAAGGTTGCATCTGTTGAACAGCGGTAAGGAGAAAACTTCTAATTTTTTTTAAATTTTCATTCCAGAATTTTCGGAGTCATAATGACTCCCTCTATAACCAGCTGTACTGAACAGAAGTAGAGTCATTTGAAATAGTTGTCCGTAAAATAAGCCAAATTGGGCATATTAGAAAACCTTGCAGGTAATTCCAAAGGGTTTGACAAAAAAATGGAAAATCCGAAGGGGAGGGGGGGGGGGGGTTTACATTTATGGAAATCCGAGGACATGGGGGGATAATGCATTTTGGAAATTCCGAAGGCAGGGGGGTTAAAATATGGAAGCCGTCCGTGGTATGGTATGGATATTTTCTGAAATCGCCCAATATAAGTACAAATCATTTTGTTTGTTTCACAATTTGCCCATAATTGGTCTTGTTATCTACTACCAAGTATCTCACATAATTATACAATTTTTCAATGTCATACCTTATGATACCATATTTGGGCATAAAAAAATCTTCACATAAGTGAAAAAGCTGAAGTGACTTATTGACATCTTCTACAGAAAGCAGGGTAAAGGGAACTTACAAAAAGCACAACAAGTGAACTAAAGGAAAGAAGGTGAAAACATGGAAGCTTAAAAAAGTAACAAATTTATATCTTCATTCAGACACACGTTTTCCATAGGTTTTGATATTGTTGACAGTTTGATAGTAAGTGAATTAATTGATATTAATATTGGTTTAATTACTGGACACACATATTAAGCCTATTAATAAAATATGGAAATTGTACAGCAATGGGTCACTGTTTTCTATACAATATTAATGCAAAAATAAGTAGCCCTTAAGCTTTGTCAAAAATAATCGCAAAGGTAGCGAGTCACTTGGGACAAACTGTCATGTTGACTAGAAAGGACACAAGTACCCCATTCGTTCTTTAAATTATTCTACTAACCCATAATTTAAATTTAAAAATACTATATGTCTAAGCATAGCTGGAAATATACGCTACATACGGCGATCCTGAAGAATTTTCCTCGACCTCCATGCTGCGAGATGTTGATTTCTATTTCGGCAGGAAAAACTATGCAGCCGCGCTCTATGCAGCCGCAAACTAAGGAGCCGAGCCTTTCGAAAGGAGAAAACAAGACTTTAGGATGACGAGGGAGCCAAAAATACTTCTTTTTGATTCTTAGAGCATGATATGTTTATCCTTTTATGGAAATACCAGTAATCTACAGAAATAATTCCGCAGAATCAGCGCTAATGTACCTTTTATAAATTTGTCTTGGTGACAGAAAAGGAAGTGCTGCATTCGAACCTCTGAAGAGCTTGATCCACGGTGACTCAACTATCTGCAAGGTCTAAAAACGATGGCTTCTCCAAATCTTCAGGGGTTGTTCAAATTAGCTCAGAGACCAGTTCATACGATAAGCAATAGAAAAGGCGAGGATTTTGAGCTAAAAACGGACGCAAAAGGAGCTCTGATATTTGTAAAAGACTGCACAGATTGCCATGCCAGCTTGCTCGAGAAAGCTGCGAAGGTTCTTGTCGAGGACTGTAACAACTTGGTTCTGGACGTGAAAAGTACCCTGTATTCAGGCTTACTCGAAATCGTGTCGTGCAATAAAGTCGTGCTGAATTTACTTGAAGGTGGTCAGGTAAGAAAAAGATCCAAGATTGACACATTTTATTTTCTGCCGCACCCGCACTGCAGGAATGTTTTAATTTTTTTTAGGGGGAGGCGTTATTTAAGGGGGGGGGGGGACAGGGCGTGGAGGAGAGCAGAGAGAATTCACAGGATGCCACATAAATTGTTTGGACCATTCACTTTAAACAGCGGCCAAGGTAAAAATCTAGGAAAGATACCAGATTATATTTCGTAAAATACTGAAAAAGGCACCATAAGAAAGTACTGGTGAGCAGTGAAAAATGCTAAATAGTAAAGGCCGTGCTGTGCAACTCCAGGTTTGTTTGGGGCATGAAAGAGTTAATCGCCATTCCTATCTTAGAAGGGGAGATTTGTATCAGTCAAGGCTCGAGGTTTGCGCTTTATGAGGTGGGTAGCCTGAGAAGACAGCCGGACGTTTCCCGAGGTCGCCACTTGAGCCCTTGCAAAACCACGTCTGAGAAACGAGTGCAGAAATTCCATACTGATGATGTGTCACTACCCAGATCTTGGTAGTGCTTCTGATTGGTTGAAAGGAAATTCCAGCCAATCAGATGCACTACCAATATCTTGGTAGTGACGTGTCATTAGTATGGAATTTCTGCGCTTATTTCTCAGACGTTGTTTTGCGAGGGCTCAAGTGGCGACCTTGCAAAACGTAGGCTGTTTTCTCAGGCTATGAGGTGGGCAGACCTTATGATTTCAGCATCGTGATAATATATTTCACTTTGTTGTCCAGGTTCCAACCATCATGGCTGACAGCACCACTGACCTGACCATAAATGTGCTGCAACATTCGCAGTTTGAATCTCTGTATCTCCACAAGTCAAGCAATATTGAAGTCTGCATACTTGGAGATCAACCTGCCAAACATCCAGTATCTTTCCCAGAAGAGGTTGCTAAACACTTTCAGTTCTTGGTTCACTGGGAAAAAGAAGGGGAGACACAAAAGCTTGTCTGTGAGAAAGTTGTGAGGGAAGGTGTGTTTCCTACTACAGAGAGAAAGTTAAAGGAAGACCAAGAAAGAACAGCAAGAGACTTGGAGAAGATGGCCACTGCACTTGTCGATAGTATCAAGATCACACCTAAGGGACAACAGAAAGGAAAACCAAGTGATGGAAAGCAGGGTGATTCATCAGGTACTGCCTGAGAGAAAAGCCTGTAAAGCAAAACACTTAATTAAGTATTGCCCTCACAAAGATCAATGCATTACAGTGCAACTTTTTCTCATTTTTCCTTTTCCCCCTTTTTTCTGGTGACCTTGTGTTATCCACAAAGAAAACTAATTGGTTTTAAAATTAAACCATCTATGGAAGAGAAATATTGTATTAATATATTTTTAATATTAATGGCACAAGCACTAGAATTTTTTTTTCTTAGGTAGTGTAGAGCTTATCCTTCTTGATAGTATCGATAATTACTCAGTTGACTATGATGAATCATGAATAAAATACATCAGTTGATGAACCACTTCATTAAAGATTGGAAATTTGTGTCATAGTTAGTATGTTAATAAAACTGTTTTTTTAATGCAATTAAAGAGTGGTAGCTGCAAAATCACAATATTCAGTTCCAGCAAATAACCAAACCATTCTGAGGGGAGGGGGTCCTAGAAGCCAAATTTTTAAAAAGGATTGGAAAGTGGGAAGCTCAACTCGAATTTTCAGAGGTGTGTGTTTGTGGGGGTAGGGGAAGGGGGCTCAAAGCAAAAAACTTCCTTTAGGGGTTGGTATGGAAATTTTCTGAAACAACAGAAATTGCACTGAATAGCATTTATTTACTGATTCAAACTGCCCAGGTTTTTTTGTGTGCACTGCAATTGTTGTGTCCTAAAGGCTACTCCTTTAGTTTTTCACTTGATGGCTAAGTTGCAAATTACTTTGCTGTATAGTTCTGTTGTCCACTGTTTTTGCACAGTCACTGGGTAAAATCTGTGGAATTTTGGCTCAAAAAACAAAGCAACATCTAGTGTTTAGCATCAAATCCACCATGCATATAAGAGCTGTCCAAATTTAGGGCTTTTAGTTGACTTTTTGCCTTAAAGCATCGCTTATAGCCCTCTAGTACCAAGCCCTTCAATTAAAAACTAAAATAAAATAAGAGATAATTTATGGCTAATTGTCAGATAATTTTACAAATAAAAAACAGTCATTTCATAAGGTAACAGCAAAAAACAAACTAAAAATTTGTTCCTCACAGAAATAATAAACAATATTCTTAAAAAGTTTTTCTATTGAATGTTGGAACTAAAAATGATTTGCTCTGGTTTTGGTTTTCTACACTATGCGATTGGTTAGAAAAGCTCGCATCAGTTTCTTAACCAGTGAGAAGTAAAACCGAAACCAAACATTTTTGCATGTTTTACCACTTTGATGCCTAATGCTGCACCTGCATGTGTTCGCAATTGGTTGGAATCCTGATTGGTGTAGAGATTTTTGTATCTTGCACTGATTGATTACTCTCAGGGGAATGCTGCCCTCTTATTGGTTTTAAATTTGTATTGTTTATTGTTCAGGTACTGCAAAACCAAAGCCTCCCTTAGAGAGTCCTGGTAATGATGCAGCCCCTAAACCTTCCCCCAGTGGTGGAAGGAGTCATCATAACATTGACAGTGAAGATGAGAAAAAAGAATTCTTT
This sequence comes from Siderastrea siderea, assembly GCA_964030785.1. NCBI lineage: Eukaryota > Metazoa > Cnidaria > Anthozoa > Scleractinia > Rhizangiidae > Siderastrea > Siderastrea siderea. Next base: position 14,250,256 of record OZ034969.1, on the reverse strand, counting down.
GACACTGAAGAAAAACTGGAGAAAAAGATCGATCTTCTTGCAAAATGGGTGAAAGAGAGCAAGCACTGCATCATGTTCACTGGCGCTGGCATAAGCACGAGCACTGGCATTCCTGATTTCCGCAGCGGCATGAACACTGTTCTCAAGACAGGCCCAGGTGTGTGGGAGTTGCAAGCAAAAGGGGTAGCTCGCAAACCAGGAGTTTCCCTTCCCAATATGTTAAAAGCCATACCCTCTGCTGCCCACATGGCCGTAGTAAAATTGCACAAGGAAGGCCTGGTCAAGTTCACTGTGAGCCAAAATGTTGATGGTCTTCACTTACGCAGTGGCATCCCCAGTCATGAGCTTGCTGAACTTCACGGGAATACCAACCTCGAGAAGTGCACCACATGTGGTGCTAAGTATTTAAGAGACTTTAACGTTCGCACTGCCAGGCTTGTTCACGATCACAAGACCGGCAGATTCTGCGATAACCCCAAGTGCCATGGGCCACTGGTGGACTCCATCATAAATTTTGGGGAAAGTCTTCCAAGTTATGAACTGGAGGAATCTTATCGACAGGCCAAGAAGTCAGACTTGATCATTGTGCTTGGTTCCAGCCTTCGTGTTAATCCCGCTGCTGACATTCCAGCTGTTGCTGTCCGTCGCAAGCAGAAGTTGGTAATCTGCAATCTGCAGAAGACCCCACTCAGTTCTCATTGTTCTCTTGAAATACACAGTCAGATAGATGCAGTTATGAAAGGGCTTTTGGTGAGGCTTGGCATGGAGATCCCACCTTTCAGAGTGCAACGTCGCTTTGCTGTTGAAACAGGCCAAGATAAAATCTTGATCCAAGGCCTTGATCTGGTATGCGACACACCATATTCCTTCTTCAAGCATGTGTCTGTGCGCCTGTCTCAGGAAGTCAAAGGTTCAAAGAAATTCATTGCTGAGAAAGTGCTGACCAAAGAACCTCTGGAAATGCATTTCAAAAGCAGTCTGGGCATCTCAGAAGATAATCCACTGATTGCAGACATAGAGTTGGGTTTCCAAGGCCATTATGGTGAACCAAACATGTCGTTCAGTGATGCTATAAAATGTCCTGGGAAGACCATATTTTGTGCAGAGTATGATCTGACTACGGGACAGTGGTCACTTCAGAAATACTGAAAGAAACTTAAGACATAAAAATTATGTCAAAAAAATGTTTACATTAGACATTTCTTTTGAAGTTATCACCTTGTTGAAGACAAAGATGCATGTACACGATATTTCAGCTTTGCTGGGGTAACAGGCTAAGGTTGTGTCATGTGTGTTGTGTGTAGGTTATGTGTGTGCGCAGCTAAAAACCCTTCGGAGCCTACTCAATGAATTTTGTCATGAATTTTAATTAGCACTCAGAAGCAAATTCTGGGTTCAGCCAGAGATAACTGTCATTAGACAGTAGCCACTGTAAAATATAGTTCTCCTGTAATTTTGTCCCCTAACACATCTAACTATTTTTACTGCACTCGAGTTATTTTATGGATAAGCACCGGTAAGTATTTATGCAGATAATAGTTTTTGAAAAAAGTTATGCCATGGGATATAACTAATATTCACATGGAAAAAAAGGAATTTTTATCAACAAGTTTAAAACTCCATAAAAGATCTGAGTGTGTCTGTCAGACTGACGTCATCCTCATAGATAAGGATTTGGCGAACAACTTAATTATTTAATGTAAGTTTATTTTTAGAAATAAAATGGAACATTATTTTTCAACTTAAATCAGGGAGTGGAGTGATCGAGTGATGTGAGGTGCCAGGAGGGGCATCTTGTTTCTTGTTTCCTGCTGCCCCATTTCCCTGGGGGGGAGGAGGGGGTGAAGGGTGCCACTGAGGGTCTGAAACCCTGAAACTGTTTAGGACAAAAAAAGCCCTAAAATACCAACCCTGTGTAGGACAAAGCCCTTCATTTTAGGTCCCTGTTTAGGATAAATGACCAAATGCACACTCCAGGAGCCATGTTTTAAAGACCAGCTAATGTCTCCAATCTAGGATTGCTAAACACAGTATAAGCCATATTTAATGACAACAATTGTGCAATCGTAAGACAAATTCGGTTCCTGTTTAGGATAGATTCGCACAAAGTTATGTACCCTGTTCAAGACAGAGAGGCCATAAACCATACCCTGTCCAGTGGCACCCCCCTGTATAAGCCATATAAGGGAGTACCCCCCCCCACCTGGCCTGTTTCCCTCCTCAGTCAATACTTTTTTGTGCCCTATTCACTAAGAAGCCTGTTGTTGTACAGTGCTCGCATCACCATGCATTGCAAGTTGCAAAATTAAATTAAATAAAAAAATTGTCTGTGTACTGAACGTTTAATAGGCCATATATTAAAAGAGGTATGCTATCATCCTGGCCAGCCCTTCACATTCTACAGAATATTGCCCTGCTTCCCAGGGCTCAACCCACCTACCCGCAGAATTTTTTTTATGTTTTCACAACTACAACTTGTAAGTACCAGATTTTCAATGTGTTATTGTCAACAAAATAAAAATTTGCAGCGAAAATGATGTTGATGTCAGATTGTCAGCATCTATTTGTAGACTTTCACCCCAGTCCCCCATTTAAGCGAGGCTGACGGTCCAAAAAATTGCAAGCTGTTCAAAAACCGTAGCAACAGCTGAAATCAAGCGCAAAACTTGCTCATGAGGCAGTTTTATTTTTTCGTGGAGAAAGGTGTAGCACTAGGTAAGTATCTTCCAGCTAGTTAATAAGGTTTTGTTTGTATTTTAAATCGGCCAAAGTAGTTAGTTTGGAGGTTTGGAGCCCGGTTTGGAGTCGAAGCTGTACTTGCATAGCTACAGTAGATCAAGGAAATCTAAACGAAGCAACCAGATGATCAGTTTTATAGTCTGTTCGCTGCTATTAAATCGCAATCCTTCGCTACAGGGAATAACATTGCATATAGTGTAAAACAGAATACTTTTCTTGAAACGGAAACTATTTGTTTTTCGTTTTTTAAGCTTGAGATCTTAAATTAAGCTAGAATCTCAAAACTCGTTCCTTCCCTACCATTTATAAACTTTAATATATAAGTTTATTGTCCCTGACTGTAATATATGTATGCCATTCTCCTTCATAACACAGTGGATCATCCATTGGCGCTGTGTTTAGATATTAACACTAAAGCATTTAATCTAGAGGATAAAAATGGTAAGCCTCCTATAAATAAACTTTTTCGTTCTTGCGGCACACGCGTACGAAGCTCGCGCGTTCAATCGTTCCGTGGTCGACTGCAGACCGAAATCGCACATTTCAAAGCCGTTTGATTACCCCATTTTCGCAATTTACGTGGAAAAAGTGTATTTGGATGAGTATGAGAAAAATGAACCCTAACTTACTTGTACTACATTCATTCAAGGAAGGATTTTCAGCTTTCAAAATATCTCGTAAGCGCGGGAAAATAGGAATTTGGCGCGAGCGGGCCTTGGCACCCATCCTTCTCTTCCCTATTACCACCCCAAGGGGTGGTAATAGGGAAGAGAGGTACGTGTATTCCCAGCAGGGATAGCAGTGGTCTTATGAGAAAGTGAACAGTGTGGCCTGTTTTAGCCACTCAGACTCTAAGGTGCATTCCTGTCAAGCCACAACAACTGAGCTCTTACAGCAGCTATCAGTGCAAGCCAGTTTGTGTCAAAGATGACAATCGTGCACCAGTATGCTGTGCAATTTTGAAACCCATGCTGCAGATCTTTGGTATGACTAAGTTAACCCTTTAAGCCCCGACAGTGACAAACATAGGCCCGCAATGCGTGCAGAACCGACGAAGTGTTGGTTCGTCTCGAAAAGAAAGCAAGCGAGCCGTGTGTGACTGCAGCTTCAATAACATTCAAGCATCTGTAACAGCAAGTTGCAGTAAAAGTGTGTAACTGTAACTAACGCTTAAATTTGACCAACTGAAAAGGCGACCAATACCCTGGAAAGGAGGTCAACTGAATTATTCACCCTCTCCTCACCAAACAGAGCTCCACAGACTATACATTCTTCACTCGAGATCATTTTTTCGCTGTCTTTTGGTCGGTCTTCCTCAAAACCCGGAACAAAAATTCTCAAAACAGATGCATTTCAAAAAATGGGCGACAAATTTCCCAATATAAAAGTAACCACATCTTCACGATTGATCAGTATGGGCACCGTAACAGCCCAAAAGAATTGAACTTTTCCCCATACCTGGGAACCACACTTTGCGCACAGTTTCCTTTAATCATGTCAAGGGCTCCTTAAGCCAAATTGTGAATGCAATTACGAAATAAATCATTGCTATGCTCTATCGTACAGGTTACAAGGAAGCGCATTATAGGCATTTACCAGTCGTTTTGACCCACTCCACCCTCGACAAATGTATTTACTTGGTTCAACGTGCTAACTAGCGTAACGAGAATTGTCACAGTATTTTGCCCTTTGCGTTACTGAATGACGTTATGTTTAAAATCTGATGACTCAGCTCATCTGTCTTATCGCTTTGAATATTTAATTTTGTTGAATTAAACTAAAAAATTAAATGTTGATATACATTTGTCCTCAACTGAACATGCTTTTACCAAGAGTTGTGAGGAATGTATTTATATACTGTTGTGAATAGGGCACTATAAAAACATGATTATCGATAAAGACAAACACATCGTCAGAATCTCAATGTGCTAACCGGCGTGACAGTATTTTGTCTTTTGCGTTACCGAATGACGTAATGTTTAAAATCGGATGACTCGGCTCATCTGTCTTATCGCTTTGAATATTTTGTTGAATTAAAATTAAACTTAAAAGATAAATTTTGTCCACAACTGAACATGCCGTTATCAAGAGTTGTAAGCGAAGCATTTATATACTATTGTGAATATGGCACTATACAAACATGATTATCGATCTGGAGAAATCAGTAACAAGCGAAGTCGTCGCTTTATCTCAAACACGTTAAAGCATGTCTTATGACGTAATCATTAAATCTGGTTTCCTCTTCCGCAGTCAGCAAGTCAGTGTCTCGAACTCTAAAATCGAACAAATCGGTTCAAAATCAAAAGTAAAGCAGAAAAATTAAAAAGACTAACTGGTATATCCTTCTGTGCCGCTTATAGTATACTATCCAAGAAGATCCAGCCTCGTGTAGTAATTCATTTCCCACCTGCCAATAACCTTTCTTAACGTTGGCAGCTAGATACTTTCCAAGTAATAAACATAACCACAACAACATACACCAGAATTTTCCTTTCATAACCTTTACTGAGAACGATTGTATCCTTACGATGTCTCAGCAACACTTTGGTCCCACCAGCATCAACAGTGCCACTGGACTTCACCTCCCGTTATTATCAGTCCTCCTTGCTTTCTTTCACTGGTATTGCACAGACATTTCAGTCCGGTGAAAACCAACACTGCTAGGCAGAAGTGTCCTTCTATACCTACAATACTTTTTATGTGGACCCTTGTCCTATCGTGCGTGCGTGTGTGTACTAATCGATGGGCTTAACTGCAGAATACGTCATCCCATCCCGTGGGCCATAGCGAAATACACACCTTGTGAACCTTACACGACGTATTTTGACTGACCAAACCAGTCGACCCTCTTGTCACGACTGCTCTAACTGGACTTCGTCGGTTAAAAATGAAATAATTTTTGTCTTTAAATTATCGCTGATTGTTCAAACATTCAAATGATGAGAATAATAAAAAGAAACAATCACCAAGGATAAGGTGTCTTGATATTTATACAAATTCTCCTTACTAGTTCCAAATGAAATGTATGGAGAACACTAAGGAGAATATGCATTTTCAAATCAGGGCTTAAAGGGTTAAACATGGAATGAAAATCCTTGCTCAGGCCAAATATTGATTCTCCTATGTAGCAGCATTTAATTAAAATTAGCATTAGTAGAGAATATTCTGGAAATCTTCTGTGATTTTTTATATTACCACTGTAATGTAATCTTTCGTTTTTCACTTTGTATAATAGTGAATTATGGCAGCAGTTAATCCAAAGAAATCCCCAGCTGGGACAACCACTGAAGCAATTTTTGCAAAAGCACAGAAGAACCAAAGAGCTCTTCAGGATGACTATAAGAGTACACCAACAATCAAAGACAAGGGCCCAGTCAATAAAGATTCTAAACCTGAGGGCAAGTCTAAAGCCAAACCACAAGGATCAAGTCACAAACCTCCTGTCAACCCACCAAGGAACACGGTAGGTTCCAAACCAAAGCCAAGACCCAGCAATAACATCTCAAGTGAATTTGAGAAGAAGGAGTATTTTGATACTGAGGATGTACTGGCTGAGAAAATAGACCAACTGGCTCGTTGGATTCGAGAAAGTCGTTATTGCATTATGTTCACAGGAGCCGGTATCAGCACTAGCACAGGGATCCCAGATTTTCGCAGTGGGATGAACACTGTTCTACCCACTGGACCGGGAGTGTGGGAACGTAAGGCTAGAGGAGTCCAGGTACCCTCGCAACAGAAAAAGACTCAATCGGTTCTGCAGGCTGTGCCATCACCATCACATATGGCCATCCTAAAGCTACAAGAAGAGGGCCTTGTCAAATTTGTAGTCAGCCAGAACACTGATGGCCTGCACCGGAGGTCAGGGCTAGACCCAAGTGTCCTAGCTGAGCTTCATGGCAATACAAACATGGAAAAATGTCTGAAATGTGGCATGAAGTACATGAGGGACTTTAGGACCCGGACAGCACGTGCAGTGCATGACCATCTCACTGGGCGTCGCTGTGATGACCCACAGTGTGGTGGTCCTTTAGTGGATTCTATCATCAACTTTAACGAAGATCTTCCAGACGATGAGCTGGAGAAGGCATTTGACAGTGCAGAATTGGCTGACTTATGTATAGTCTTGGGATCAAGTCTGAGAGTCTTTCCTGCAGCTGACGTACCTGGGAACATGATCAAAAGGGGTGCAAAAGTAGTAATTGTGAATCTTCAGAAAACTCCCCTGAACAAGAAGTGTGCCATGGAAGTTCATTCCAAGATTGATGCTGTGTTAGTGGGTGTGATGCAGCAACTGGGCCTGGAAATTCCAACATTCAAATTAAAACGCTGCTTTGCGGTAGATGCCAAATCAGATTCTCTTACAATTCAAGGGCTTGATCCTTCGACAAAAAAGAACCCTTACTCCTTTCTCAAAGGTGTAAAGATTGATTTACCAACCCTCAAATTCGAATTTGAGCTAACCAAAGAGCCATTTTTTGTGAAGTTCCCTTGTCACGTGGCCCCGTCAGAGGAAGACCCTCTACCAGTGAACCTCACCCTGGCCTTCCAGGGCCATTATGGTGAGCCAGAGATCACAGTTAAGCATGCCGTCAGTGATTTTGGACGTGCAGTTTTTATGCTTGAGTTTGATGTGGTGGCAGGTGAATGGCAGATTGAGAGACAATGAGAGCAAAGTGAAGGTCTGACTTTTAATAGGTTCGTGGATTCATGTTACTACTACACACAGAATACTTATGTTTAGGACACCTGGATGGGTGTGTGTACTGGCACGCAAAAATACCGGTATCTTGAAACCTGAAAATTGTCTATTTCTAAGGCAATTGATGAGCGGGGATTGACTGTCTAGCAAGAAATGACCTCTGGCTCTATTAGCCTTCTTTTAAGGAGAAATTTCCTGTGATTTTGTTGGAGTATAATGTAAATAATAAATAAATAAATTAATTAATTAATAAATAATAACCTTTATTGGGTGAACGCAATTACTGGTGGACACAGTAGTTTAATACATTGTGGCCCACCATATAATGCCTATCTTTAACAAAAATATCATTGGAAAATAACCAAATAATTCAGTAGTGAATACCCTCTGCTACCAGTATACCTAAAATAACGGGCTGAACCTGAATGTAATTTTATTGTACCCAAGTTGTATATATTTGGTTCAAATTAAACTTTCATTGAAAGAAATGTTTAAATTCACATGATGAGTATTTTGCACTGCTGGGAAACAGCTGGTAACTAAATTGATGTTAGTTTAAGGATACAGAATCAGCAATCAGCCAAAGGGCATTGATTTAGTTAAAGAACAATAACAACATGCCTGAACTTTACTCAGAAAAAATGAGAGTAAAGTGGATACAATTAAAGGGTGGAATCATTTACAGCATACATATATAGCAGTTTATAAAACAATAAAAAAATTCCAACAAACAAATCCAACGGCTATATGTGTATGCTGCAAATGATTCCACCCAAAGAATGTTCAAAATCAAATTCAAAGTCTTGTTAAGTTCCTCAGTGTTGAGCTGTAGGGTATGTAGCCTGGAACTCTCTTGGGGTAGATAGCATGATAATGATAAGGGTGTCCTGTATTGTATTGGTATGTATGAGACAATTACTAACTACAAGTTCATCCAGGTAGCTGAACTGGATAAAGATTTTAATCCAGTTTTCAAATTTTAAATTGGGGCCAGATTCATGAAGCCCTCTTAAGTTAAAATGTGTCCCATGTATTGTTGGAAAACAAAGCCTACGATCAAGAAACAATACTTAAGATACATCTTTGATCTTTATGAATCCTGCCCCATTGCACAACACAATTTTCACCTCATACCTGAATGAGGAAACTCAATGTAAACACCTTGTGTCATGTTGTTATAGATTAAAGTTCAAAGACACTATGACAGTAGTAAGAACTTCTTATAACATCTATATAGCTGAGGTAACAGTTGCATTGTTACAATGTAGCACAGAAGCGTATACATCTTAATTAGCAGACAGGACAAACGAGACAGTATAGAAATGTAGTACCAAACCGTCTCTGAAGTTGCTTTATGGTGGTTTCGCCACGGCCAGTTGGTTAACCTTGAACAAGCTTTAAGAATGAGAAAGAATGTATGTTGCATTTTTCTTTTCCTAGGGCAACATGCTTTAAGAACGAGAAATGATATTTATTGCATTTTCTTTCAACATTTAGCACGTTAAAGAACAAAAAATATTTCTTTATCGTTGCTATGGCAAAGTAATGTTTTAAGTGTATAAGCGTTCTTACTTGATATGAAATGACAGCTAAGCCTTGAAATTCTTCATAAGTTGCTTTTTTGGGACCATTGAAGTGTTCCAATCACTTATCCTTAATAAGGCGAGCATGTTGGCACTATCTCAGAGTTTTATTCACAAATGAGTGATTTTTTCATGGCTGTGTGCCACGTTTTTGGAAACCAACATTTGGGTGTGGAAAAACGCTGTCCATGTTGTTTTAGAAACAATATTTAAAGAAACAACTGGGAGAAAAATGACGAGGCAAATCAGACGATGAGTGTGCTTTTTAAAATAACTATTTATTTTTTGACTTTCTCAGGTACGCACGTGTGTCCTTGCATACAGGTAGCTACGCCCCTGGCCTCCAATGCAGACATTAGTTTGGGCTTCTCACACATTCCTTTCCCAACCACATGTCCAATACACCCAAACTGAGTCGAATCGTCTTAAAGCAAAGACGATTCGAGTCAGCTCGAGGATCAAAGACTTCCGACTCACCGGAAGTCCATTTAGCGGAACTCGACTTTGACACAATAAGACAACAAGGAACGCATAACATGGACCTTTCTCGTTTCTAAAGCGTCACTGATGCGACACTAAACAGGAACATTGTAGTGAACCTTCTTCCTCGCTTGTGTTGTCGATCCGACGGATTCGACCACTTTTCCTACCCTCCGTGTTCGCCTTCTTGTGTGACGACTTTCCAGTTAGTGGAATCGACTACACAACGGACGATTCGAGTCGAATCGACTCGAATCGAGTAGATTCGACCACTTTTCCTACCCTCCGTGTTCGCCTTCTTGTGTACAACGGACGATTCGAGTCGAATCGACTCGAATCGAGTCGATTCGACCACTTTTCCTACCCTCCGTGTTCGCCTTCTTGTGTGATTTTTTCTAAGTGTCTCGCAAATCGACTTTCCAGTTAGTCGAATCGACTACACAACGGACGATTTGAGTCGAATCGACTCGAATCGGGTCGATTCGACCACTTTTCCTACCCTCCCTGTTCGCCTTTTTGTGTGATTTTTTCTAAGTACGTGTCTTGCAAATTGCCTTCCCAGTTAGTCGAATCGACTACACAACGGACGATTCGAATCGAATCGACTCGAATCGAGTCGATTCGACCACTTTTCCTACCCTCCGTGTTCGCCTTCTTGTGTGATTTTTTCTAAGTGTCTTGCAAGTCGACTTTCCAGTTAGTGGAATCGACTACACAACGGACGATTCGAGTCGAATCGAGACGAGTCGTCACTACCTTAGACGAATCGAGTCAGTTTGGGTGTATTGGACAACCCTAGGTCTGCTTAACAGAGCCATCATATGCATTCTGGCATGCTTTGCAGTTAACCCAGAGGACTAATCATCCTTGTTCTGTAATTTATACTGATGCCCGCCGTTAACGTAGGTCACATACAAGTTTTGAATTAGACAAATGAATGCTCTCTTGAAAGAATAAATTATTTCCTCAACTTTGCATGAAGTGATTTCAAAACTAAACAATTCATTTAAAAGCTTCAGTACACTTTAGTTAGACATTTCCTTGGTTCAACTGAATGAAATCTGGAGATGGAATGAACTGTACAAGAAAAAATTGGAGTAACACGACATGTTAGTATTTCATATTGGTGACAACAAAGTCAAATTCATTTTACAAAAATCTGTAAATGGCTTGTGGTAGGTAAGTGTATTTCTTGGCTCTGTTAAGCAGATGTCTGTGGGTGTAGGAATGCACTAAGGACAAGTACTAAGGATATCTGTGTTGGAGGCTAGGGTTCCAAAAGTGACAAGCATCAAACTTCTCCTTACAATATCCCTACTTGTTCAAACATACAGGTCACGCGAATAAAGGAAATGATCACCAAACATGAAATGTCTTATGTTTGTGCAAATTCTCCCAACTTGTACCATAAGAAATATATGGAGAACACTAAGGAGAATATGCATGTTGATACTGGGGTTTAAAGGGTTAATAACACAACCTTGTTATCTATACCTGTCGCAAAATCGTAGCGTGGTAGCCCCGTAAGCCGGCAAGGTACAGAGCAACTACGACAGCCATTTTTTTTTTTGTGATTGCATAAATAAAATCTTTGTTATAAGGTACAGAAGAACTAAGACAGCAAATATTGAACATTAGTCTCACTTGTGATTGCATTTAATCATTCTTTTATTTATTATTTTTAATCTCGCTTTTTTTGCTGTTTGCATTAATGCTACCTTCAATTTGTCAAAGCTAAAAAAGGCATGAAATTTGAAAATTAGTTTCGGTAAATCTCTCTGTTGACTAAACACATTTATAAGGAAATAGTTCTAATTTGTAACAGGAATAATTTGCAATTCTACTTGTAGAACGACGTAATGTGAGCGTGCTTGTAGGTTAGTAAAGTGTTGCTGTTGTAAGTTTTTGGGTTTTTTTCTTCCCTGCGTTTTGAAAAAGTCTATTTGATTCAAAAAGTACTCCAATTAACGACTATGTTACCAAGGTAACTGACTAAGATTTAGAAATTATTTTGTGGCTCGGCCATAACTATGTATATACAAGGAAATAGTAGCAGCGTACCCCCGCTACGTTTAATGCTACGGTTTCAAGTACATCCGATTTCGCGACACATTTGTTGTTATCATGATGACCACTTTCTTGTGGCCCAAACAAAAGCTCTGAATCATTGTATTACTATCCATCTCAGACGTCCTTTGAGAAGGGATTTTTGGCCTGCTTCATGGACCGTTGATTTCACTACATGGTTTGAAAACATGATCACATGATCACAAGCTAACCACAAAATCTGTAGCGTTGAACATGCGACGAATGATTTTCAACTCGCAGTCGTCACAAACATCGTAAAATGATGCGGTCTCCTGAATTAAAATATAGTCCTATACTGGTTAAAAACATAATTTTATCTTTAGGGAAAATTCAGGAAGTGTTCCCTGAGGACACGAAATGCAACGGCTAGTGAAAAATTCATCGAAATTCATTCAGCGAAAGTTGAGCGTTGTCGAGCATGGGTCAACAAACTTGTGATCATGTGACCATTTTCAAACCGTGGAGTGAAATCAATGGTCCGTGAAGCAGGCTAGAAAAATCCCTTCTCAAAGGACATCTGAGAATGATAGTATCTGAAAACCTAGTTTATCCAACCACCTCAATACTGCAACGAGTGACCACCTTTTGGATTCCTTATAACCCATTGAAAAAACAATTGAAATGACTGGTAAGAAAATTAAGATAATTATAAGATAACTTTATTATATCTCATTCACGATATCTCTAATAAAAATCGAGTTACAAAATTATTACAATCACCTGGTGAAAGTAAAATGCATTATTATTGGAAAATTATAAGAAAATCTAGTAAGCTATATAAACAAATATAACAAATGTGGTTACTGGTGCCTTGAATGAGAAGTAATACAACTACTGGCAGAAAAAGTAAAGACTGTATTTGAAAAATGTATTTCAGTATTTTTTATTTGCCTACTTAATTATGTTGCATTTCTTCAATCTGTAGTTTTCCTCTGTCTGTGCACCTCCTTCTTTCTGTAGGTTTTCATAATTTGACACTTCTATGTTAATTAATACAAGTGCCCAGTTATCATGACTGAAATTTTAATGTCTGTCTGACAGTGGTCAAATTAACAGGTTCCACTAAATTACTTCTTTCTGAACAAGGAAGAGATGGTTTTGCGTGAAAGTAACATAAAAAAATATCAATCTTCCCACTTTAGATTCCATGCCATATACCCACCACCATAAACTGGAATATTATATTAAACGAACTTAGTTTCTTTTTAGATTAAAAAATGTTTCTATTTAGGTGAGATCATTGAAACAGTCTTAGACTAACACTAACTACAAATCACATAATTTTATAAATCTATTATCTTTGAAGTTCATAACTTATTTCAAGGGACCATTTCAGCTCTTCTTGTCACTGTGTGATGTATATTTTTTTGTATCAGTTAAGGCCTCAAAAATGGTCCATGTTTTGATGAAGTACTATCAAGAATACTCTACTACTGCACTGTAACTGTTAACAGTGGAATGGAACGTACATTTAAAAATTAGACAAAATATTATCATTTGTATTTATAAAAAAATAGTCTTCACTTTCCCACTTTAGGTTTCTTGGGTTGCTGATGGCTATCATCTACAATGCCATCTTCCAACGCCTTGTACCTAGCTGTCAGAGGGTTGTAAATGTTTGGGGCATCGCCCCGTGGGTCTGCAACCAATTCATATGGGGGAGCAGCACTGACCACATCAAAAAATGTTGCACCACTAGCTTCTCTCTCCAAGCTGTGTTTTGCACGATAGGCACACCCCAAGCAAGCAGAGTTGGCAGTGTCTTTAATGGTGAAGACTGGAGCATCAAACACATCAGCTATTACATTAAGTATAGCAAGATTTGAAGACGCACCCCCAGTGGCTAGTATGCGTGTGCTTGGACCTACAAAAAGCATTTACAAATGAAGTTGTAAACAATGCTATTCATCGCCTTGCTGTCAACTTTTCTTTGTACAGATGCATTTCTTAGTTTGACCATGCAAGAAGCATGGCCATCAACAAGGTTTTACAGTAAGTAGCTCCAAGGTGTCCAGGCATCCTATGGATACCCACCACACACAAACATGCCCCTCAGATGCCAAACTTTAATTTTTGGGCTAAAAGCCTGGTCATGAAGACATAAGGAAAGACTGAAAATCAAATAACAGTGAATAACCATCTTCAATAATTAAATCAATAGACATTAAACATTTTCTACTGTTTTACAATTTCGAAAAATCTCATAAAAATGGTTTTTCAGGATTATTCATGGAGCTTGAACACATTATAAATGTTGGCTTAATAGAGTTGGACACTTTACAATAAAATTGACTGCTTTTCTGATATGCTATTCTTGACATTATGTAACATGGCATAATCATGGCCAATCAAAATTAAATTTTCTCATAGGAAAAATCACTACAGTTAAAACTGTAATAAATGTAAAGAAGATCCTCGCAGTTATTAACGCAACTTATGCAGTTGCGAAAAGAAAGCCTGAAAAAATCAGGCTTGCCGGGATTCGAACCCTGACCTCTGCGATACCGGTGCAGAGGTCAGGGTTCGAATCCCGGCAAGCCTGATTTTTTCAGGCTTTCTTTTCGCAACTGCATAAGTTGCGTTAATAACTGCGAGGATCTTCTTTACATTTATTTCTTCATTCTGCAGTTCAAATATATGAATTTCATATATTCATAATTTCAGTTAAAACTGTCTCTGTAATTGGCCAACACTGCAAGTTTGAGTTTATTTATCTGTCAATAAAAAGAACATACAGTGTACAACAGCAGAAATTATTTAATTCAGAAAGTGGCAAGGATGCGGCCCAAAGGGAATCCACAAGGCTTATTAATTTAGTATTAGACTTCTTTCATATTACTTTTAATAATAAAGACAATTAATGAATGCTATTGAGTGATGCTATAATCATGCTACTAAAATGCAAGAGTGCAAGATAGAAATTAGTAGTTTCCATCCAAATTTCCAAATGATGAAATTACATTAGTTTAAGATTGTAAATTAGGCATTGGTATTATAATTAATAGTTAATTTAAGGTTATAACAGTTTTGTATACTTAATGTATAATAAGCATGTATGTTTGCTAATTTCTTATAAAGAAACTGAAAAGATTGAAGATGGGCCATATTTGTCAAACACCATATAAACTGGTCATCATATACACCGGCTTGGCCCTAAAAAGTGCAACAAAACACAAACAGACTTCTTACCTAACATGTACCCCAGTGCTTCTGCATGAGCCCTCTTGGCCATAAACTGTCCTTCAATAAGCGCTCTGATTTCCACATCCTTTGGAAATGAATCTACTCTTTCACCTTTCTCGTCAAAGCGATGGATTCCAACAGCAAATGGAGTTATTTCTGTGGCTTCAAAGTAAATGCCAATATTTCCACCATTACCAGGCTCGGTTCTCTCAAGAGCCTCTCCAAACACTTTCCAGGAGCCCTCAGCACAAGAGTCCCTTATGGATTCTCTTGTAAGGGAGCCATTTTTGAAACAAAGAAGGGCCATGTATGAATTTGCTGAAAAAAGGAATTGTTTTACTTTTCAGTTGCCACTTACCAAGATGATGAATAGGTTACATTTGTTGGCTATCTATTTCTTCTAGTTTCTGTCAGTAGCAGACCAATAGCCCACTACAGGTCTACTGCAGGGTCCGAAATTAACTTTTTTATGCGAGCGCCAAGTGGCGACTGAAATTTTTTTTTTAGTCGCCAGATGGAAAATTCTGGTCGCCAAAAAGTGTCCGTAAAATTGTTGCTTCACAGCGAAACACGAAGCTTTTAAAGACATTTCTTCACTCAAAACATACAATCTTACTCGTGAACAATCGCAAGAGTCAGACTGCCATGAAAAAAAGGCATTAAATGATCGTGTAGCTTACATTGTAGTTGAAAAGGAGTTTTTGTTAAATAGATAGCTCTCTTAGTTTGAAGACTGAACATGATGCCACTTCTTCTGACTGTAGAGCGTTATTGAAAATTTGTAGAGCGTTTCGTTGAGTATTCAATGGCGAAAGGAAAGCCTGTGTTTATGCGATGCGCCCACAGTATGGTTGTCAGATGAAACTGCTGACAACATGGCGGCCGCTAAATGTCGATTACATTGCGTGGATTACAACTGTTGTGGAGGTCATTTAACAGGAATCTTACCTTCGTTTTTGATCTAAATTATTTTCTATGGAGATTAAAAACTTCGAAAAGACAAGGGGTAAGTTTCTGCTGGAAATCAAATGCAAATTTTTCCATTTAAAATGAAATTAATTCCTTGAGCGGCGGTTCAAAACATTAACAAGGCGCTGAAAGTTAGTCGCCTCCTGGCGACTAGCCTTGAAATTCTGGTCGCCAACACTCAATTTTCAGTCGCATTGGCGACCAGCTGGTCGCAATTTCGGACCCTGTACTGGATTCCCAACCTATCATATTTGTCTCCAGAACACAATAATGGGCTGCAAACAAGGGCTTCAAGTTGAAAAATGCCAAGGAAATTACACCTTTAATCTGCAAGTCTTTCCATTTTATTTGAATATCACTTAGAAAAAAGGGATTTTTTGACTTTGTTCCATGGTCTTCAAAATATATATTTCTCCAGAAAACTGGAAGAAATTACAGATAGAGCTGATGGGGACCAAGAGGCCACACACCGTCTGAATCACTAGTAAGCTTGTTCATCACGAATGTTTGAAAAATGAATAGAAATTGTTTTTAATTATCAAACTTTGTAGCTTTGATGTTTCAATTTTAAAACAGTTACTTTAAAACATGTACCTTCAATTGGATTGACAAATATGTGCCCCTCTAGGGCAGGCTTGGGTGTACTAAAACACATCATGAGAGTGTCGCTGGTGCCGAGACTCAGAGCAATATCCCCTTCTTCCAGCCTCATTCCTGCCAGGGAGGCTGGATTGTCACCTGTAAATGCCACAACTCTGCAGTCAGGATCAAAACCATACTTCTGCACCATGTATTGTGATACATGTCCAATTATTTCGTAGGAGGGGACAAGTTCACCAAGTTTCTTTTTTAAGTGAGGAGCACAAGCCTGCAGAAATAAAAACTTTTTTCAAAGGCCTAGGTCACATACAATTTGATTAAAACCTCCTTAATAGGGTATATTTTTAAAAATGTATTAAACTGTTTCTTAATAATTTCTAGTAAATCAAATTTTTAGAATAGTTTTAAAGCATTTTTGTAACCCCAGTCCTCTTAGATTAGTTTAAGATATATTGTATTCTTGTATTTTCTATTTCCTACTTTGAATTGTAAACATGTATTAATTCACACCTTGTGCCACAACATGTATTTAATAAACCTTCATTATTATTATTATAGAATAATTGCCTTGAACAGGAGCATAAACCATGGCCTGCGCGCAGATGTCTCTTATTTCCTTTGCTTCACGCAGAAAAGGGACATCTGCATAAAAGCGTCGCTAATCGTGTTCCAGTCTCCTGCTGTTTTTCAGGAATTCATGGAAAGTGCTCCTAATTGGTTGCCCAACAGTAGGCATTGTTAGATTCAGTTCTGATCAGCTGTCATCAAAAACACTCAGGATAAGTTATGCAGCATAATTTGAGTGGGGCTTTCAATTGACAGATCAACACCATGATCGAGTGTTGTATTTTTTGCCTGTCATGAAGCATAACAGTAAAAATCTTGTTCAAGGTCATGGAGAACTTACAGTTTACAGGGAAATACTTTTCTCTACAGTTTGCTGTATATTCTAATTGTGTATGTAGGTAAACTGGCGTTGGAAAGCTACGGAAGCGACAAGGATTTTATAATCACTTTTGAAAAATCCAGGAGGGTGCACAGGACTGACAGTAACGGAAAATAGGTCCAAACGGTTAGAAGTCTAGTGTAGCCTGCATTAACAGGTGCTATTAAGCTGAGTGAGTTATTTTTTTCTAAGCCATGCGAAGAGTGAGACATGAGCGCACAGCTCAGAAATAATGACTTGCTCAGGTCAGTAATGCCTCTTATGCGGGCTAAGTGTACAGTGGAAATATCAGCTTCTCTCAAGAAGCCATTTTTTTTGGATCAATCATTCCTGTTCACCATACAGCATCAGTTCGCTGTTTACATGAATACAATTTACATGAAATTGTAAAACCCAAAACAACATTAATGGGTGGTTCCAGAAAATATCCATACCCATACCACGGGCGGCATCTCAGAATTCTGAAGGGGAGGGGGGGGGGGGGTTACGTCGACTGGAATTCCGAGGACATGGGAGGGTTCATTGGACTGGAATTCCGAAGGCATGGGGGGATTTTAAGGAGAGTAACTTCCAGTTTGGTGTAGTTAAGTCTCTTCAAGAAAAACTCGTCAAAAACGACTTATCTAAGGACGATGATTCCCTCGTAAACAAGAGACACGTTCAACTCTATCAACATGCCGGAGACACATTTCAATGGTCATGGTCAATAAAATGTTTATGTTAACATGACGGCTGAAAGCTGTTCACTTGCCAGTAGATCGGTCACAAAAGCGATCGTAGGCTTTTCTTCGATTGTTTTGCTCGAATACAATACTGTAGATCCCAGCAAAGGGTTTTCAGCCCCTATATTAAAGCAGATATCATCGATACACATGTGAAATTGTTGCATTACATACCATGTGACGCTCATTGAAAAGGTCAGATTTCACACGTTATGCAAATTTGATGCGCTTTTGATCAGACTACATTCACTATTTTGTACAAATTCTTTTCAAGTTGTCATTGACTTTCAATTTCAATGTGAATTTCATTTACTATTTTAATTTTAATTGAAGGATAAAGTGCGCAGAAAAAGTTTGATTTGTTCTCGCGGTATTTATTTGCGGCCGCAGTACAGTATGCAAAATTGCGCTCACTGTGAGCTAAAAATAATTGCAGGAAAAAAGTTTGCTGTTTTACTCTAATTCTTTTCCTAACATCATAACCTTCGATTTTTAGAATACGTTGCATTCAACAGTTTCGCTTTTGACGGCAGGTTTGAGTCTGGCAAATGCAATTATGAGTTTCCAATTTCAATTCTGAAAATTTTAGCTTTGTTCTTAAAATTTTACGTCGCATTCGGCACGCGAATTATTCACGGCAACCCTCGACACCAAAAATTATAGACACATGTTTAAACATTGGACCAAGCATTGGAATGACTTCAAAGCTGTTTGCCTTTTCTAATGTTTAACGGATTATCGATAGTGTACGTTTTGCTGTGGAAGGTTACAATGTAAAATATCACTCAGTCAGCTGCTGTTTGTCATCACACAACGTTGATTCTTTGCTGTGCTGAATGTATGTTTTTTTCTTTCGGAGGGAGCAAAAGGATTAACTTCCGTTTAATAAAGGTGTTTGGAATATAGAGAGGGCTTTTCAAATCAGTTGGAAGAAAAAAGCGGCAATTCCTAAGGGAGGTTTGAATGATTTCGGAATTCCGAAGGCATGGAGGGGTAGAACAGTATGGAATTCCGAGGGCAAGGGGGGGTTGAGCATTTTGGAATTTCCTAAGGCAAGGGGGGGTCTAGATGAAGATGCCGCCCGTGGTAGGGTATGGATATTTTCTGGAATCACCCAATTCCTGAAAAGACAACAGGATGCTGGAACGTGACTAGCAACGCCATTATACAGATGTCCCTTTGCTGCATGAAGCAAAGGAAATAGGAGATGTCTGCATGCAGGCTGCATAAACCATAGAAGGCCAGGAAGCCAGAAATTAATAAAACAAAAACAGAATACAAGAATACAAAGGGGAGCTATTATTTCTTACTTCAGTGTGCGAAGGAACTAGCTTTTAGTTGTTGGCTTTGTGTGTTGTTTTCTTTTCCATCAAAGTTCAAAAAATGATTATCAAATGACTTTCCAAACAAAGAGCAGTGAACAATGCTATTTTTCGTACAGCAATCCAAGACCTTGTTTTGGTTTTAGCAACAGAAAAAATTTAGTGTGACATCATGTTTATAATAAACCTTCATTATTATTATTATTATTATTATTATTATTATTATTATTATTATTATTATTGTTATTGTTATTATTATTATTAAATTATTATTATTATTATTACATTAACCCACTGACACCCATTACGCCTGTATGTGCCCATGAATGAGCAGGCATCTTGTACCACTTGTGATGCCATCAGTTTGAGTGACCCTGAAAAGCTTTGATAGTCAGTCAATGCAACACAAAAAGATCTTGTAAATGATACCTGTCGAACAACAATGATCGGATCAAGTAAGCCTGAGTAACAGCCAGAAAACCAAGCAACTTTTACCTCAAAAACACAACAAAATCATGGCCTTCACACTGACTGCTACTTTTGGCCAACTCTTTCGTTTTCAAATGAGCTCTGAGGCCAAACTTTTCTCATCATCAGAAACCGTGGTCATACAGCTAACTCGACAGCAAAAAATCGAAATGAGAACGAAAGCAACGGGATTGTGCACTAAATCTGGGAGAGCCGTGCACATGCCAAACCTCAAAATGCTAGAAAACGTCCTCAGACCCAAAGAAATGCCAATGGTTCATACTAGAAAGCACTTTTCATGAGGATTGGGATGAAATTGGATCAAATAGGGCTAAAAAAGGCCATTTGGTGCCTGAAAGTACCTTTTTTTGAAGCTTGCCGGGTGTCAATGGGTTAATCGGTACAGCTGTATCACCTACTTCATCTGAAACTCAAACATCCCTATAATAATAGGATACCAACCTCCAGACATTGGTCTTCCCAATTGTTGGTGTTAATGTTCATCAGGTTCATCCCAGATCCATCGCTGAAATCAATTGGTGCATAGTTGCCCATCAAAAGACTTGCTGCAAAGCTGCTTACAAGAGAAATCCTTTCACAAACATCGTAGGCATCACGCTTTGTCTGGTATATTTTGGCAATCTGATTTCCTGTGAAGCGTTCATAAGCCCTGGATCCTGTGATATTGCTCAGATTCTGTGGACCGCCTACTGCCTCTTCCAAGGTACGGCACTGTATTGAAGTACTTGAATCCATCCATATTGGGGAATCAGGCACAGAAAATGAATCCTTTTTCAAACAATTGATGAAGACACAATTCATTGGTAACTTTCCAGAAAAGCAACTTGGGGTTAAAATCTTAGCCTACTGTGGAGAAAAGATCTAAAGTTCCTTTTATCCAGGAGGTTTGGTGACCCATACAGGAGACAAGGAGATTCGTTCCATATCCAGGAGACTCCCGGATAGTCTCAAAAGGTTGGCATATATGCAATGTACACTTGGACGCATAAAAGTTAGGCTGGGAGGGGGGGGGGGGAGGCAGTGTTAGGTCCCTGTGACACACCCTGAAATAATAATTATTTTTCTCACTATGGAGTACCCGGTGGGTAGTACTTCCTTATATGGCCTACACAGGAATGTGCCACTGGACAGGGTATGGTTTTTGGCCTCTCTGTCCTGAACAGGGTATATAATTTTATGCTGTCTGTCCTAAACAAGGTCTTAACTTTTCCTAAGCAGGGTATGGTTGTACAATTGTGGTCAGTGATTAAAAATATGTATATAGGCACTTTAAAATATTTTTGTAGAACAAGAGAGTGTGTATTTTGTCAACTGTCCTAAACAGGGACCTAAAATAGAGGGTGCTGTCCTAAACAGGGTTGGTATTTTAGGGTCTTTTTTTTGTCCTAAACAGGGTCAGGGTTTCAGACCCTCAGTGGCTCCCTATGCCCAAACATGGGTCAAGTGCCCCCCTCCCTGGGTGGAGTAGCCACCTCTCCCTAGGCATTACTCATCTTGTATCACAAATTATTGCAAGTACTAACCTACTCCCTCTAGACAAACGTTCTTCACCACTCACTCTTCACAGCTTCACATTATAAGCTTAGGCTTAAATTTACCTTGAGTTGTTCATATAAAGATTTTCCACTCTGCAAATTTCTCAACGTTTCCCTTGCTCCTTTCTTCCAATAGACACTGCCATGTTGTTGTCCTGTTCCAGAAAGACACGCAACAGATTCAAATTCTAGGCCGTTCACTTTCAGTCTTTGTAAGACAAGGTCTAATGCCTTCACCCACAGCAAAGTCGGTGCGGTTACAGTCAGTTTATCTTCGTGTTTATGAACCCCGCCTTGCGTTTTGAACTCTGGAAAGTCGTTGTCAAAGTGCACGGAAGCTTCCGTCACAACGTTCAAGTCATTGTCGATAGCCAGCGCTTTCAACTGCTGTGTACTCAAATCAAATCCCAGGAAAAGAGGAGCAGCCATTTTGCGGCGAGAAGGGTGAAATTTTGCCGATCCATCCATCCGATCCATCGGAGACTTTCGGTAGTGGTCGGACGCGGTTCGTAAAAACTTCGTACGTTCGTGAGATTCCTGAGCATGCGCAACATTCCTTGCGACCGCGTGCGCGGCCATCTTGTCAGTGTTCGAAGCTTTCCGTGTCAAACTTTGCTCGTTTCTCTCGGTTTTGGACTTGTTTTCACTGTAGTAAACAATGCCTACCAAGTTATTTGTGGGGAATGTCTCCGACTCCTGCACAGAGGACGACCTTAAGGAAGCCTTTGAGAAATACGGTCCTATTGTGGAGCATGCGATAAAAAGAAATTACGGATTTGTGCACTTTGAGAAGAAAGAAGACGCCGAAACCGCTATTAAAGAGCTCCATGAATCCGAGCTTAAAGGCAATATCATAAGAGTGTTACTCTCAACGACTCCACACAAGACTGGAAGAGGTGGCGGTGGCGGCGGAGATCGCAGGGATCGCGACAGGCCAGGATATTCGCGCGGGCCACCTCGCTGGGGTAATTACGGTCCGCCTGACCGAAGCCGGTACCATCCATATTACGACCAACGCGATTACGGACGGGATTACGGACGCGATTACTACCGAGGATCGTACCCTCCGCCGTACAGCAGTCGAGGAGGCGGTGGGTACGGCTATCAAAGTTCTTACGAGAGTGACTATTCTAGGGATTACCCACCAAGAAGCTACCCGTCGTCATCTTATGGAGACAGAAGTTATGGAGGAAGACCGGTCACGTACCCTGATGTATCAAAGAGGTACCCTTCATCCCAGTGGGATCGTTAATGACAGCGACGTGATCTTTTTAAGCTGATCTTAAGAGCAGACTTGACTTGAAGGCATCATTCAAATGCTTTTGTTTGGATTGTAAGGTCTTATTTTGTTTACATGGTAGGAGATTTTGCTCCCTGTCTAGTTTACACCATCTGAGTTCGTACGACTTGGTCCTCTACCTAGCCATGTAATATTTTATAAATGCACTGGCTATTTTTAAGGATTAGAAGTTTACAAAACAAATCGCCGAATTTTAACAAAAAGAACAACGATAAGTGTTTTGTAAACCATATGTCAGCAAAAATGCATTGAACTTGATGAGCATCCCCAAAAAAGTGTGAGCGAACTCAGATAGCGTGGACTCTACAAGGTGCAAATTCCCACAGTTTGTTTACTCAAAAACCAGTGCTGAGTAGTAAGAAAGTGGAATCTTATCAAATGTACTTTTAATTTGTTTATGTAGCCATGGAAACCATGAATGACTTAGACTAACCTTGGCTCTTGAATTTCCACAACTTAGGCATAGTACTATCAAACTAGGCTATCCCAAGAAACCAACACCCTATTGTAGTTGCTGCTGATATTGCAGCATCTTGACAGGTATTAGCTGCAATCAAGATACATATCTTTTGTCCTATTACGATTAACCTCAACCTTAAGATTTTGCTTACCTCCAAGTCATCAGTAGAAAGTTAAGCACTTGAAAAAGACCCATTTCCTGAGGAGAGAAAGCATTTTATAACTTCACTATCTGCCATTAGTGTTAATTTTAGTCAGTGTGCCATGAAGAAACATTTTTTGGAATACCAAGACCAGCAATCTGTATAATGCCTTGTTACTGTCGATTCATTTCTTTATTTCAGTAGCTTTATTTGATGTTTCTCTTGTAACATGCTTTTGTATGACAGTAGACCATTGTGTTTTCTTGGTGCTTTCAATAACCAAGTTTTTTTGCACAGTTAGATTAAAAGTTGATTGCGTAGGGACAAGATGCTTATAACAATTCTGTTCCAGCTTTTTCATTGTTAATGCCTCAAACCTGCTAGTTATAATAAAATCAAGACTGTCCCCTAATTGTGGAGGTCTGGTAGCCCGGAGCACATATAGAACTGACGTGCACTTTTTTGTAATCTTTAAGCTGGGGCACCTAACCTTTGACTGACAAATGTACCTCTTTTTTCCACCCTTGTTTCATCCATCTCTTTGAAACAGACAATACAGACAGGCTATAATAAGCCACAAAACATTCAACACTGGACTGTGCCTCTTACTTCTGGGATACTCAGATTCTCTTTAATAAAAGCCTTGTTTAATGTTTTCTTTAGAATGTTTAGTCATGCAGCAAGATTGCGACATTTTAACTGCGACATTTCATAACCTGTTAATAAACAGTGCTGAAACTATTGGTGGTCTGTTCCTATAAGCTTAGTTTCATGTTATTGCAGATTTCGGTCATCTTTCAATGAACATGAGCATACCCTTGTTTGTCTATTTCCTGTTTTATGCAAACTGTGTTCAGTATTGATTATGGATGTATATGTTGTAGTTCAATTCCATCGTTGGTTCAATTTTTATTTTCTTTTGTTTTATATACATCATTATATTAACATAAAAAAATAAGAACAAAGGAAAATAAAAATTGAACCAAGGATAAAATTGGGCTACAACATATAGCCTGCAATGCAGGCGTATTTTTTGGGTGAGTGAACGCTATAGCCCGCCATCTTGGATTTTAAAATAAGAGGAAGATTGGGGAGAGTAAAAAGAGCAAGCAAGGGGGAGGGGATTAGTCTGACAGAAAAAGGAGGAGGGGGGGAAGGGAGGAGAAAAATACTCTCTCCTGCCTCCTCCCCCACCCCCACCCCAGCCCCTCTCCCCAGCTCCCTAAGACTTTGCAAATCCAACATGGCGGCTACTATAACTGAGATTTTGGCAGTCACGTGTCCCCAAGAAAACGCACGTATTGCAGGCTAACAACATATGCATATTTTGACATTTGATTTGTACAACTTATAATATGTAGTAACTGTAAGACATTAAAGCTGTGTAGGTAAGGTATAAGGGGTATGTTTCTAAAACTGCTGGGATAAAGGCTCCAAGTGCAAAAATGTGACTTGTGGAGATTAATTTTCCAATCATAGTTCAAGGATATTTTGCAACAAACCAACTCAAGCCTAGGAGTGATTATGGGTTGGTTTCCTGAAAGGAATCTAGTCACTTGTAGTGAGGGCCACATAGTTATCAGTGTTTTTTACTACTGTTAAGTGCTTACCCTTTATAAATAAAGCCTATTATTATTATTATTATTATTATTATTATTATTATTACTTGGCCGTCAAGCCATTTGGTTCCCAATCACCTCATGATTCTCATCCCCGAGTTTGCTTGACTCATCCCCAGGTTTGATTCACTCATTGCCTTGTAATAACATATATAACAAGCATTCACTTTTTTAATAGATGACACCGGATATATGCAAGCCAAAAGATAAGGGATAAAGTAACCATGAACCACAGAGAGACATCACATTGATATGTATTAGAATTGAATGGATTGTCAGTCTCCATAAAAGTATGCAAATTAATAATTTTAATTATTTAAGTGGCCAGATTATTTGGGTTTTGTACAACAGGGTAATCCTTACATCTTCCATTTAGAAATTTACATAGTAACTAGAAAGAGCCTCCAAAATTATGTTATTGTATCAAGGTTTGAAGCAAACAGGTCACAACTTGCTTCAAATGTCGATACTTTCAAAAGTTTACAGTCATTCGTATTGTTAGCTGGGTGGCAACTTTGTTCATTTTTGTTGTCTTCAGGTCTCAGTGAATATCATTCTTATTTGCTACAATAATTGTATTCATAGGGCGATCTTTTAGTTAAAATTTATATACTATTAGCTAGAACAAAATAGTTTGCTGGTACTTGCGCAATTTGCAAATTGATAATTATTATCAAATTGCACAAGTACCAGCAATTTGTTTGTTGATCTAACTATATAAAGTTTAACTAAAAGATCTGAGACAGAAGGTGACAAGTATACCCATCATCTGTGTATGTAAGGCATGTAGTCCAAGTCCTGGAAAGTTTAAAATGGGTGAAACAAAATCAGCACTGAGAAAAGTTGGGAGGGAAAAAACAAGCTCACTTTCCCTCCCTTTATTTGCACATTTTAGATTTTTCTACCAAACTCATCTGCCCTGACTCTCTCATTATATGCTTTTATTTAAACAGGTACAGTGTGATGGGGATAAAATAAAACTGGGATGCAGGGGCTTGGCCCGTATACAAAGATGAAAACTGACTATTGTGGGAAGTTGGAACGGAATTCTTTTGTTAGCAGTATACAGGAGGAGTTGACTTAAAAAACATTAATCATGTAACCCCAGAGAACTCGTACAATGCCAAAATGTGACCGAAGGAGGATAGCGAGATGGTGCAAAAATTTTGAATGAGAAGTGGTTTTGAAAACAGCCTATCCAGACACTGCAACTTGCGTAGTGGTTGAACTGGGGTACATTGTAAGGTAAATGAGCTGCTAATTTTGATCTGGTGTGATTGTTTTGTTGGTGAACAAGAACTTTACAGCAGTCGCGACCTTCTCTTACTCCCCCCATTTTTATTCCCACTTTGCATTTTGTGAGGGTTCCCTTTGTCGCTCCCCTACCCCCCACGGCCACTCCCTCCCCGTCACGGCGCTTCTTAGGAATTCCCAAAATGCTGTGCGAGCTTAAACAACAGGAAATTTCAAGATGGTGGACGACAAAGTTCCCGAAAGGTTTGAGTTATTGGGGCAAACGATTGAACAGTTTGTCGAAACAACAAGGCAGATAGGGATAATTGTGAGTGACTTTCAACCTGGAAGCCAGGGAGTTCTTAATCAGAAAATGTAAGCTACTGAGATAGGTCCAGTAACCGATCAAATGGTGTATATGGGTGTACGTATTTACCGCATTTAGAATCTTTTTCGAACAGCTATCAAACGGTAAACGAAGGTTTCTCGATATATTAGGTCCATTACATTTTTCGTTTTTCGTTTTTTTCGCTTATTATAAAAGGTAAGATAGGGCTAACGTAGTTTATTAACCTCAATGTTAAGTTTGAATGATATTTAGACACAGGATGACATGTTTTCTTTTATCGTCCAAAATGTTGAACGCGATGGTGTTAGAAAGGATTATTTTTTGCGGCTGGTCATCGCCATCAGTGTGTTATTACTACAAAACATCTTCCTACGTTTTGTTTCTCAGAAACACTATGATAGACAACATGAGGGAAATTGAAAAGTGTAAAACTCATGTCCAAGATGTTGAAGTTCCCTTGGAGGTGTTTGAGTAAGTACAGAGGCATCTGTGTAAACTGCTACGGGAGTTGACTTCTTCAACTTAAGCCTCTTCCAGGCTCTCAGATAGTACAGTGGTATGACAATTAGAAACTAGGGGATGCAAAAATGAGACGTGCCGCATCTATTAGGAGTTCTTTTCTTTTTGTGTGTGTTTTTTTTAATGGATGCGAAACACTGTAGCAGCATAAGAGAAGGGGGAAAAAGGAACACCTGATACAATTATTTGACGAGTTGTCTGTAAAAGAATAAACTTCCACTCTATGTAAGTTACAGACAGGTCATTCTGCAAGGGCTGTGGGATTCACAGTGTGGGTTTGAAAAGTGGCTGTGTGGGTTTGAAAATTTGCATTAAACACTTTGCCTACTGCCAAAAACCCAAACAGCTTAGTGGAGAAAATTTACGAAGCATAGCGTCCATGGACTTTTCATAGAATAACACTGTCGTCATCTCTGAAAGAATGAAGCAGATGCAGGGCTCGAGACTAACGGTAGCCAACTAGTCACAGACTAGTAGAAATTCCGTTTTGGCTAGTAAGTTTTGCGCCTTCACTAGCCATTTTGGCTAGTGAAAATTTCAAAGCACCAAAGCACCGGATGGAAACCAAACTAAACATTGCTTCTGATGTTCGGATCCCAAAAGCAAATTGAGTGAGCAGAAACTAAAGCTTATTCCGTAGAAGGATATCATAATGTTCGTATGATACTTGTTTTGTCCTCTCAACGTTTTTCCCTACTAATTTTTGTCTTAGGTGGCAACGTTTTCCCTGTCATTTCTATGTTCGAACAAAATTAGCCGTCTTCAGAACACTTCAGCATACGTTTCCTTGAAAGGTCCATTAGTGCGTTCATATGACATTTGTCTACACGTTAGTAGGTTCACACAACTCTTTAGTCTTCTGTTATCGACTTTTTTTCCATTAATTGCTACGTTCGTACAATAGTTTCTCTTCCCAGCGTTTCTCTCTACGTAACGTCTTCGCAACGTTTCTCCGTACGTAAGTAGGTTCGTCGATTTATTAGTCTAGCCATCTCAATGTTTCTTTGTACGCTAGCACGTTCGCCAACATTGTTCTGCTCTTCCTAATGTGTTCAGTGTGTTAGTACATTTATACGATAAGTCGACACTGCTTAGCGTTTCTCTGTACGTTAGTATGTTCATACGGCGTTGGTCTTGTCTTCTCAACGTTTATCTGTACGTTAGTAAGGTTTTAGTTGTCTCATTTATGTTTCTCCGTAATTTTTTGTCCCACCGTAATAGTTCAGTTTGTCTGTTCGGCGTTCTTCTGTATGTCACACACACTCTTACGGAATTAGTTTTGTCTCACAACCTTTCTCCGTAAGTTAGCAGTGGCGTATTTTATTAGTCTCTGTATCTTGGTACGTTGGCAGCGTTTCTCCCTACTGTAGTGCATTTGCAACCAACATGTTTGATATGACTTTTCAATGTTTCTTCGTACCTTAGTAAGTTGGAACCTTAATAGTTTTTTCTGCTCAATGTTTCTCCGCACTTAAATACGCTCATAATTTACTAGTCTTCTCTTGTAGACGTTTTTCCATACGTGAGTTGAGTGCTGTATCAGTCTTGTCTTTTTGACATTTCTCCGTACCTTACAATGTTCGTACAATGTTAGTCTTGTCTTCCCAACATTTCTCTGTATGATGACATGCTCATATAAGGTTAACTGTTCGAGGTATTCGTCATGATCTGACCGAAACGGAAAAGAGAGGCGTGAAGTACATTGTGCCTGAGAATTTGCCCTGAAGGCACCTAGTACTTTGTAGTTCCGTGTGTGAGGATCTTAAACCGTTGGAAAGAACAGTCAACATTCAACTTCTTCACTCTTGAGATGACAGAGAGGCATGTTTACAGTACTTAACTTGGCTAAAAATTTGACATATTGAACACAGTATGAGATTATGCAAAAACGTCTGGCTAGTGAAAATTTGTTTTGGCTAGTGAAATCAAACCTCTCACTAGCCACGTGGCTACTAAGCTGAAAAGTAAGTCTCGAGCCCTGATGATGACAGAGTGTTTGGCAAGGGAAAAGGAAAAACCATCAAGTTCTATAGTAAGGCAAGACATATTGTAATGATCTTTTGAGGGACTAAGTCAAGAGGAATGTGTCAAGGGGGGATATGTTGTCAGAGGGAAATATATTGCATTGTTTTGCTATTGTTACCAGCTATTGTTTCAGCCCCACACTCCCCTGTAACAATCAAAGCCACCACCACCATTTCAGACAGTGAATAAAAATCAGGGGCTATGTAATATATTCCCCTGAGAAGAGCAAACATAAAAACAAACCAACTGAAAAATAAGAGATTGATAACATTGAAAATTGCCTTAATAAAGGTACTGAACTTTGTTCAAGTTTGTCACTCAACCTCTGCCATCAAACTTATAACAGTACTAACTCAACCTATGAACAGTATTAAAAAAAAAAAATTCCAAACAGATAAACAACCTTGAGGCAGAAAAGTGTACATGTACATCAGTGTACAGTGGGAATTCATATTTCTCCCCGAGAAGGTGGTCTGGAAAATGTTTACTAGCCATTTTTGGTAAACTTCTGTAGTCTTCATTTTTAATAACCAAGTGCTGAAAACTGCTAATGGTTGGTTGACGGGATGCTGTTAAAATTGAGTCCTGATAATGCTCCAAACTTAAATGTTAATAATAGGTGAGCATTTCTTTCAGGAGGCTGTTATTTTCAGGATTCTATGGTACGGACTTGTTAACATATAGCATGGGCTCTGGGAGATTGTTCAGGGAAAACTGAGGGGTTTAGTGTACTAAGGTGACACACATTAGAAGGTTTTATTGTAAGTTCTGACAATTTATTATCAGTGGGGCATCCATGGCACACGATGCAGTCCCTGTATGGGAGTCTGATCAATGTCAATTAATTTTTTCCCAACATGTCATCCAGTCTTTGACAGCAGATTGTCATAATAATATTTTAATAAACAAGTTAGCTATAATTTTAAATTAGTTCCTAAATCGTTTTGAATCTACAAGTTTAAGAAACCTGGAACGAGATTCTAATTTTGTCAGTCAGTCAGTTGTCAGTCATGAAGAAAAAAATCCCTTGGGCTCAAAATAAATTGTTGAACTTGTTTCCAAAGAGTAAATTTATTCATCTCTCCTGCAGGTATATAGATCAAGGCAGGAACCCTCAGCTGTACACAAAAGACTGCCTTGAGAAAGCACTTGAGAAAAATCAGCAAGTGAATGGGAAAATTGATGCCTATAAGGTATGCATCTTATTTGATTTTGACTTGAAAACAGATGATTTACAAAGCAGAAAGTGTGAAACCTAGACTGCAGATTAAACATCTTGGGGAACAGGTTAGGCCAAATAAGGGCTAATTAAGCATAATTTAGTTTGTGGCTGGAATTTCACACCAAGTAATATCAAAGCAGGGTAGCAGGGATACCCCAGTGTTGAGAGTAGTTGCCAGGGTTGTATTCCCAGAGTTGATCAGAAGTAATGTGTAGATAGAGTTTGTTCTTTCTTCTCATCCTTGTTTCAAGAGTTTTTTTGGGCAGATTCTCTGCAGTTTGCCTCCTTCCTCTGAAACCAACATTTCCTAATTCGAACTTGATCCAGAATTCAAGGTCCATGGATTTGCCAGACATCACTATGTTTCATGTCTCCCTCAACAAAGCTTGTTGTTGTGCCCAAAAGAGTTGATTTATTTGAAGAAAGATATGGTGTAAAAATTTGTACGAAAATATGCTTATTTGCAGTACTTGCACATTATTGAAGGAACCCTGATTTTTACATAAAAGGGTTTTCACTGGACTGCGCAATCAAAAATATGAAGGGTATTACGGAGATGGCCAAATGAGATTTAAATTAGAGTAATTATTTTTAAGTTAATTAAAAATACAGTCTGTGTATCATCTCAGCAACAGCCACCATCGTGATGAAAATTGTTGTTAAAGTCAGTGACTCACACGTTCAACTTTGTTTAAGATTTGTTGATCAACAAAATTAATGTTGAAATGATGCCATGACTTATTGAGTGATTAATCACTAGAGCCAAGATGCTTGATGTTCTCTTTTGATAATCAACTTGTTAAACATTGTAATTGGTTTAAACCTAGGAGTCTCATTAATCTGCCTTGTACGGTTGGCCAGGCGAGAAGAATCCTAAAAGAGACTCCTCTTTGTGACCCTGATATTTCAATTACTTGAGAGAAAGTCATGAGTAAATTAAAAAATAAACAAACAGACAAATAGACGGAAGGTGGATAACCTGAGAAAACAGCCAACGTTTTGTGAGGTTGCCTCTTGAGCCCTCACAAAACAACGTCTGAGTAACGAGGGCAGAAATTCGATACTGATGACGTGCACTACCCAGATCCTGGTAGTGCTTCTGATTGGTTGTGCTGCAAGGGAGTTTTCTTTTAACCAATCAGAAGCACTACCAAGATCTGGGTAGTGCATGTCATCAGTATGAACTTTCTGCGCTCGTTACTCAGACGCCGTTTTGCGAGGGCTCAAACGTCCTCACGAACCGTCGCGAAATTAGTAGGCAAAGAGCCACCTTGTGGATGTACTGTGAATTGTCATTATTATTATTATTATTATTATTATTATTATTATTATTATTATTATTATTATTATATTTCTCATCTCCTTTCTCCTTCCTTTTTTAGAATTTCAAATCGCTCTTGGTAGATGAACTGTCTAAGCATTTTCCCAAAGAAATTGAAGAATATCAAAAGATAAAAGATGGGCACTCAAAGACATGACAATGGACCTCAAGAAAGACAATATTTTGCCACAGAGTGTTACTGTAAATATGTAAAAAAAAAATTGTGTCCAGTAAAAGAATATTCCATAGAGGAGCATAAGTAAATAAAATAGTAACATATATGTAGGTTGAAAGTTGAATTAAGTGCTGGTATGTAGTAATTTAAATCATGTTGTTTTGCTCAACTGTAAGAAGTGGAGGATGAGAGGGGGGACGAGGGATTTAAACCTCCCGCTTCCCATACCCTTTAATCCTGGTTCCCGCTGTGTATTTGTTGGCTCCCGCCTCTTTGCATTTTTTTCGATTGCAAAATATTGTGCAATGTTGCATAATTTTCCCCTTTTTTCTCCTGCTTCCCGCCACCTTGGAAATCACGCTTCCTGCCCCCTCTTCTCCCGGTTTCCCACCCCCTGTCCCCCTTCACTTAGAAGAAGCACAAATTGTACAGCAATTTTCTGGGGCACAAACTTTTAGTCCCATGTAGCTGTCAGTCATAAGGCAGTGGATTGAGTGTGCAAGTGCAGTGCAACTTAGCGATTGACAATCTCAGTTGTGTCAGCATTTTCCAGGAGCCAAGATAAACAGAAATGGTCAGCTCTCCAAGAATTCTTTGGTCAGTGGTTTGCTTAGTCTCCTATGCAGCCGTTCTTAGGGTCGTCACGCTTCTCTGTGGGGAGGAGCATTGCGTGACAACCCTAAGAATGGCTGTGTAGGAGACTATGGTTTGTTTTCCAGGACGCCAAATTGCTGATCAAGATGCCCAAAGTCTCTGAGTGCCACACTCCTTCTACACCCCACTCCCCACTCCTAAGAAAACTGCCGCTCCAACATGCCTATAACTCAGGAACCCGTACCAAATTCAAACAAACAGAAAAAAAAACACTGAAAGACGATGACAAAGATGCAGACAGATTGCCCTGTACTGCTGTTGCCTCAGAAAATGAATTTTAAGCTGCTGTTGACACTTACCGGTAAATCTCTGAGAATTTTTCCGAGTTTTTGGACAGTGAACTTTTACAGGGTTAAATCTGGGAGGGATACTCCTACATGAAAGCTATGTGGGTATGTTCTGCTGTGATGGGTATGGTTTTCTACCAGTTTATTAATCCAGGAATCAGAGTTTTTGTCTAGAATAGGGTATCATTCAGATCAGAAAACTAGGGATTGACACTTGGTGAGTGTATTTTGAGACTAAGCGTCTGGAACAGGGATGTACAATAGGCAAATCTTTGTTTATAGTTTTTTTCCTCATTAGCATATGGTTCTCGTTTTCTAATCACGTTACAGAGATGTTGTTTCTGAATGTTGAAAGGATATAGAACAATTACCTTCCTCCGAAAATTTCTGTCCGAAGTACCAAATTTTCTTTAACATATACCATGTTAAAAACTCGAAATTTTACAAAGAATGTAGGGGCTCATTAACATTTTTGTTACCAAGAAATTTTGCATTTTCTGTCACATGCACAGGTTGCTGAGTTTAACCATAGGCTCCTGGTTTAACAAACTCTTTCAGTTATTGAAGTCAATTTTTATTTAGCATAACGCCTTTTCAAAAAAATCATCATGCTAATGAACAAAATGTAAACAATGACGTCAGCAAAGATTCGCCAACAATGCAGAATGCGCGGCACACCCCCACCCAAGAACCTACAGAGTCCCCCACGGGTCAGAATATTGTTAGCCTGCGTAGCAAGCGTTTCCGCAGGGCTGCGCTCGCCCCAATTTTCGCGCGTTCGAAAAGCGAAGAATGCTTCAAACCTGAGGAAAGCCCTGCGGAAACGCTTGCTACGCAGGCTAGAATATTGTATGCAAATCTCGTTGGAGTCAAACATTGAAGGGATAAAAGCCAAGGTACTAGATATGGCTGCGACGGTGTCCAAGGAAGACCACTATTATGCTACAATGGAAGCATTTGGAAGGAATTCTGAGGTACGACAAACCATGCTTGCCTTTGCGCAAGAGGTTGCTGCAGGGGTGATGGCAAACATCACGAAAGATATGCAGAAGGGTTCATTGTTTCGCGTTCTTGGAGTTGGAAGCGGTGATGGACAAATCGACCTCAGAATTCTTACTTCTGTGGTCAAAGCGATGGGATCTTCTCAGATACAAGTCACCATCATAGAACCAATTGCAGACTTAATGGAAAGGTTTCGATCGCGTGTTTCGTCGTTACCGCAGTCCCTGCAGGGCAAGATCACCTTCGAATGGCGCGAGATGACCCTCGAAAATTTCATGAATTCTTGCCCCAAAAGCGAGCGTTTTAACCTGATTCATTTTGTCGCATCTCTGTACTACATGGACGCTGAAAGGGCGCTTAGCAGTTGTCATGAGAGGCTTGCTCGAGGTGGAGCCATTTTCTGCACCGTGGGCCCTAACGAATCGTTTTTCCCGAAACTGTCACGCAAGCTACAAGACCGAGTTGACTTGGGGTCGATTCACAAGTTTTACACCGAAGTGGATCTTGCTAACATTGCCAAGAAGAACAACTGGAAGTATGAGGAATTGTATAAAACCCGTTATAATGCAGACATAAGCAGCTGTTTTGATGACTCATCGACAGAAGGAGGTTTACTACTCGACTTTTTGACCCATTGTCAAGATTTTCGAGGCACGACTGATAAAGCATTTTACGACGAAGTGATGAATTTTTTGACTGAACAATGCACTACTGACGAGAATGGAAAGAAAGTAGTTTTTCCTGAAATTACTTCAGTAGTAATTTACCAATAAAAATTTATCATAGTGGACAGGGGTGCCAACACAGTAACGTGGGTGTCCGGTGCACAGCTTATGCAGTTGTCATCGTCTTCCACGAGGATGGGTGGGGGGACCCCAGGCTGATATGGGGACTTTGTCCATTTCAAAGTTCTTGTATTTCCCCACCGGTGGGAATTGTTTTCTAGCAAAGTCCCCAGTATTATAGGGGGAAGCCAAACAACCAACAAGACTCGAGGCAGTAAACGCAAAAAATTGAACGCTTATATTTTTTTCGTCCATGCTTATATTTTTAGTCCACGAGCTTTTCTAAACCTAGTATAGGCAAACGATAATAAAGAACATGCTATGGTCGTGGCTCATTCGCTGCCTGCTTCCATAAAACAGAACGCACTCAGGGACCGCGAAGACCGTTTTAAAGTGGCAGGGCTAACAAATCCAGCCAAGACTTCCGTGAAGCGCTTATGCAAGATTAGACGCGTTTTGTTACTTTCAAAGTGGTAAAATTCACACATAATCCATGTCATTTGGAGCCCTAAAAAATCAACCTAAGCCAAAAAAGAGTGGTAGGGCTATAGGTTGACCAGCCCCTCCCCCTCCCCGGTGCCTGGCACTATAGCTACATGAAACACTACCTACAGCCATGCTTGGAAGTAAAAGCAAAGGCAATAGCACAACAGGTCACAACATGTCCGTTAATGATCTCAAAAACTTAACATCTCTGCAGAAGGTGGCAGAAAAGATCGTAGACCTGTGAAACATGTCATCGCTTCACGTTCTCCTGATTCTCAAGTAACCATTTCAGCGATAACACAAAGATTTGACGAAGACTCACTCAGAAAGAAGGTAACAGACTGCAATCAACTTGTAACTTCTGTAACCCGAGCGGCTGGGGATTTTAAACACGGTCTCCTCCCTCACGAAAGATTAGACCCATGATCGGCACCTCATTTCTTTCCCTTTCCTGAATTCTCCTTAAGCTGTTATGGCTCCGTCAATTCCAAGCGCGCTCATCGCTCATCCCCCCTCCCCCCGGGCATTTGTCGGCGTTTTCTAACTTTTCCTTCCCAAGGGTGGGGCATTTGCTAAAATAGGTCAGCCTGGGGGTGGGGCATTGTCAAAGCAACGTAATATTTCGGATTTTAAAAGTTGTACGTAACACTTCATTTTAATTTTCCTTAAATTTCCTAATTACTCCCAATGTGTGGTTCCAGAAAATATCCATACCCCCACCACGGAGGGAATTTCACTTAGGACCCCCCTCTTCCCCGGATTTTCCGTTTTTTGAAGTAAGCTGTAACCCCCCCATCCCTCCGGATTTTCCACAGTTTGTCAAACACCCCCCCCAGCCCCTCTGGAAAGTTCCGTTCAAGAAGCGAGAGTGTTAAAAATGAAGCAACTGATCCAAATTTAAGTGAAGCTAAGCCGTTCCGATTATCGTAGGACGTGTTTATACTATTTATTAGCGTTTAAAATAACGTACGTAGTCATAGCTTACTCATAACATATTATCTTACCAATACCAAACTGTTCTCTACGTCAAACAGATATACTAGGTAGCTGTAAAATTACCTTGACAAAAGCATGTAAAACGTTTGTTTTAATTGAAGAATTCGCTTGAAAAGACACAGTGTTGCTGATAAACATTACTTCAACATGAACGCGATCATGAACAAAGAAAACGCACAAAGAAAATTAAGGGGAAATGATCAAAATAGAAAGAATAACGAATATTGAGTTCTCTAAAGTCGTTACCCTGCATACCAGCCCTCAGTTAAGAGCCCGTTACTTGAAGGTGCAAGAGTAGCAAGAAAGCCCGTAAACGTATTTGGCGACACTTGTACTTCGCGATAAATATTCTCGTTGCTAAGCTTAGTAAAACACGACTTCTACGAGTCAATGAGATCGCGCTTCGCTTGCCAGTTGCCACATAGGGAAGTTAAAAAGGACGGACTGATTGTTCGTAAACAACTCTTATAATTAACGTCAATCGCGAAGGCAAGCTTAAAATTTAGGTTCTTTAGACGACGCAGGCGTTTCGTCGAAGGATCGTGGTCTCTATAAGTAAATGTAACCACTCCTGGTACACGTCGCTGTCTTCTCGAAGACTGGTAACGAGTAATGGCGGCTACTTCTACGCAACGACGATGTTTATTTCGTTTCCGCCCCAATATCGCTTCCAAAGCGCCTTTGGGAGAAAGAATACCTGTTTTACGTTTAACAAAAGTGTTTACTTAGCAGTTAAACTTATTTAATTCCACAATAAAGATCTACAAATCCGGTAAGTAGTAATTTTCGAACTTTATCTGCAGCTTACATCGGAATGAATGGAAGTTGACCCTCTGGAAAGTAATTTATCCGTTTAACCCCTCTCTCCTCTGGATTTTCCTGGGCTTTTGACCCCCCCACCCCTCCGGAATTTCCAATTCCCTCCGTGGTGGGGGTATGGATATTTTCTGGAACCACACAATATAAAAATATATAAACTGGCTGGACCACCTTCTGCAAGTTGCCGAAAATAGGAAGAGAGGGGTTCAAAAATCTAAAGAAAAACAGAAGAATTCCTAGCAGGAATATCTTTATTCTATTTTATTCTGTTTTTAATATTTGTAAACAATTATTGGTTCACGTTTGTCCAAGCTTGTCCAAACATTAACATTGAAATTCAAAATACAACTTTAAAGAACCAGAAGCAAACATTGAACCTTCAGAACATCGTTCATAGAAACGGTAATTGAAATCTTTGTCAAATGCTAAATAGAAACGATATCACATTGAAATATTTTGATCTTCTAGTTCCAGTCCTCACGTTCTCACTAGTGTAGAGTTTCATAACATTTTACCGTGTCAGACTTTCATTTTGCTGGCTTTTTCAGATATAGTGTAAATCACTGACATTGTAATATTATTATTTTTAATATGTCTAATAGCTTCAGATTAAATTGTCTTGTAATCCTGAAAATCCAAGCTGTCTTTGCTGTTTGATACTCCATTTGGGTCAGCGAGCCTATTATCGCTTTCGTCATTAATCACTAAAATAAAATTTTGATCTTGTCCCATGGGTCCGGCGTTTGCACTCTTCCAGAAGCCCCACCGTGGGGATTTGTACGTA
Source organism: Siderastrea siderea (assembly GCA_964030785.1). Lineage (NCBI taxonomy): Eukaryota > Metazoa > Cnidaria > Anthozoa > Scleractinia > Rhizangiidae > Siderastrea > Siderastrea siderea. Next base: position 14,212,723 of record OZ034969.1, on the reverse strand, counting down.
TGAGCTGACCCCACCGTGGGACATTTGCAACATTATTAAAAAAAAAAAAAAGACAAATGCCCGACAATAGGGGGGGGGGGGGGGATGAGCGCACTTGGAATTGATGGAGCCATTGGCAAGAACATCATGCTGGCCCACATATAAGGCACTAATGTGAAGGTAAGTGAGTACAAGTGAAGGGAAGTGAGTACAAATGAAGGGGAGTACAAATGAAGGAAAGTGAGTACAAGTGAAGGAAAGTGTGTGTTAGTGGAGGTAGGTTGCATTAATCAGTTGGTGTATCTATTATTCATATAGGACTGTAATGTTATTAGTGCCTTATATGCGGGCTAGCATGACGTTCTTGCCGAGCCATTACACTCAAATATTTGACGGAATGTCTATTTCATGCAGTAGAAAACACAACCGGTGGATTTTGACAAACGCCTTCTCATCCAACCCCCCCCCCCCCCCCCTCCGCAATCTTTTCATCAATCGAGTGAAAGCACAACTTGCTCGCAATCTCCTCTCGCTTTGCCAGAAGCCCCCACATTTTCCCCGAGAGTTTGGACATCATAGATCTAAGCCCATGCATTTGCCCACCAGTGTTGCAAATTCGTCAGAAAGTTCCCACCAAGTCCCCATTTCCCCCACATCTGGCCCGCCCCCCTCCCCTCATTCGGGGAAGGCGACGACGACAACTGCCTTAGGTGTCTGCTTTTGAAAGCATGTTTTCACTTTGAATATCAAAATAAGGCAAAGGTAAAAGAAAAAAAGGAACATAATTCAAAGTTTAAAAATAACTTTGACTTAATACACAGCTCTTGGTCCCAAAGAACGTCTCTCTTAGTCCCATAAACTCACCTACTTTCATCTGTTATTGGTGTACCTTGTCCTCACGTGTTCATGTAAGCCACACCAAATAAACAGTACACTAAAGCTTGCAAGTGTGGAATGAATAAATAAAGGGCCACAAAAAGATCAAAAATTTTCTTGTCATTAAATTACAAACTTGGTGACATGATCAAACTGAAAGAATTTTCATCAATCCAAATAAAATGCAGGTTTTCTCTTTCTAGCAACTTTTTATAACTATAAAAGTATCATGACATGCTTTCAGTGTCACATTTTCCAAGTACAGACTAGTCCCTGATGGCATTTAGCAGTAAAGGCTGATCTTTTGCAGCTTTGATGGTTTTTAATTCGTAGTTAGTTATTTCCTCTCAATGTAAACTCGTTTCATACTCAAATTGCCATTATTTATTTGTGTCCACCAGCAAATTAAGGTAGACGTATTATAGCCAGCCAATCATTATTCACAGTCACTAAATACAGAAAAATGGTTTTGTGCATCAAACAAGTTTACAGAGGAAATATCAACTTCCCAATTAGTCTAATCACAGTCATAAGGAACTGAGAGAGCTGCAAATTTTCTTTACCACTTGGTGATTATGGGTGAATCATGATGGATGAATCCAGCTTAGTACCCTGGCATTCTTGTCTTGTTCACCTCATTCGGTGACGTCACGACGTTTTACACCAAGTCAAGTCAAAAGGGCAGGAGGAGAACGCCTGGGTACTAGGCTGGAATGAATCATATTGAAAAAAACCAAGGGTATACATGCAGTAGACTGCTAGCAGTCCCTTTCTGGATAGTCGAGAGGGTGCACGAAATAGCCGTGCGAAAAAGCCGAAACCTAGAGCAAACTTGCGGAGGGGGGCCGGCGGGAAAGGAAAAGAAAGGGACCCTTTTCTCCCCAGCCTCTTCTTGTGTTTTCTCGGCACCTTCTCAACCATCCAAAAAGGGACTGCTAGCAGTCTAACATGCAGCAGAGAAATCAGTAGCTGTAAGAGGTGATAATTTTTAACCAAAGAGCTAGAAGAAATATTTTTTCTCTAGGGCAAGACATGCACAAATTTTTTCTTGAGACACATCACAAACCAAAATAAAGTAAAACCGTGTGCTTTTACCTTTATTCACAAGAACAACTATCCAGTTATAAAAATTCCATATTTTATCTCTTCAGTCTCTCAAAAATTATTATTCAGAGAGAACATTAAATAACTGGTCGTGGAAGTTGTTTAAGACATTATTCTAATATTTCCTTGAAAATACTCTCACTAAAATAATGGAAATTAAGAAGTTCAAACATTGTTTCCTCACTGATCATTGTTCACAGGATGTTATTCAAGTCCTAATACTACAATGTGTTCACAGGTGAATGGCCACAACCTTTTTTACACAACATGTAGTGGTTCAAGGGAATAAACCAAACTACACCCATCTTGGTCAAGTCAAATACTAAATAATTAATCCCGGATATTTCCACCATAAGAAATAATGAATTCTGTGATAAATAGCATTGGTGTCTTGCTCGAACCTTCAGACAATATTACACAGGTCAGATTACATCTCCTCTGAGATGATTTGACTGTGATCTGAGATACAAAATGATGGGATCCAATCTTCTGCAGTAAACCTGCACATCTACAACACATTTGACGTCTCCACAATTTCTTGAAGTACACACCAGCCTGTGCATGAATGAGATAATTTGAAACTTGTCTCAGATGAGAACCAATTTTCCACCATAAACTGCATGCACATGATTTCCTCCATCACCTTTTGATCTTGAACGAGAGTCCTCTTTAACACTATCAGTCACTATCCTGGATACTGTCTATCTTTTATGAAACCTTTAGAAGTATGACGTAACTTCACTTCTGTAGTTCACATCACTGTACAACTTGAATGTGAATGACACTGTTCTATACACAATACCATGTCCCACTAGAATTAAAAAAAACCATGAATAATTTAATACGTGTCTATTCAAATACTATGATCAGCTGGAAGGTTTTGATGTTGAGCCTTCACAGAAGGCCTGCGGAAACAGACTAGCCTGTTCAAGTCCATGTTTGGCTTGCTCAAGTTCTGTATTTAATCTGCTTGTAGCATGCTCCAATTCAGAGTTGAGTCTGCTTGTCGCTTGTTCAATATTTGTTGCAAGGTCTTGAACCTCTCTGTTGATTTTGCTGATAACCATTTCCATGGCTTGTCTGCCCTGCAATGAAAAATCATTGAAGTTTTGTTAAACATTGTAAAGTTTTGTTAAGTGTTAGGTATATAAGTACTGTCAAAAGTCTTTTCTTTTAATAAAGATACTGGTAAAAATCCCTGAAGTGAAGCACTACTCACAATTAAACCAAGAGCACAGTCAACTCTTATAGTCCTAGTGGATCACTGGACTATCTTGTGCCCAGTTATTTGCAACATCTTGCATGCATTAACTCAAGGTCATGTCTATCAACACTAGCATATCCACTATAATACTGTAATCCAGCAATAATAACAGTGTTTCTGCAAGTGTTATACCTTTGATGCATTGCTGGCCATTGTGGACTTGATGAGGCTTTCACAATAGTCCTTAAAGCTGATCCCAAAGACTTTGATCACTGCATCCTGGGTAAGTATGGTCCTACAACAACAATGGTTTAAGTTTTATCAGCATTTATTATTTAGAAGTATTACTTATTATTTTATCAGCAACTATCATTTATCATTTGTTAGTCTCCAAATTTTTTATGCAATATTGAGAGCATGGACAACCTTGATGCTGGAGCAGAATTCTTTCGTCTACAAGACAGTGTGAGCTGCAAAGCTATGAGGTTCGACAAAGATGCATTGCTGAGGTGCAAAGTACAAGGAAAAAATGGCTACTTTCCAATTGCCAATTCAGTTGATTCCTTGTTATACAACAGGCTTCTGCAGCCAGAATACATTATTACTCTTCCTTTCACACAAATTATTACGTTTCGACAGATCACTGTCACTCAAGAACCTTTTAAGTACTCACTTATCATCATCCTGGTGTTGAGAGTAAGTCAGCTTCTCTTCCACATCCACCCATCCTGATAGCGTCACATTCCGACTTCCCATTGTCATGGTCTTCTTTCTTGGATCAACCACAGAGTGTTCATATGCATAAGCAAGATCACTAACTCCAATCATGTTACAGACCCATGAGGGAAGGAACCCCTCAGATCCAACTAGTCTTGTAGTGTGAAGCCTTCCCTGTTCATCAACATGTCGATCCAAAACATCTATGGTCTTGACATTGGGATTAAGATCGTTGGGATACTTTCTCCATACTGCTTGCGTGACTCGATCCCAGCAGTGACTGAAACACAGCAATGACAAGAAAATGATGCAACAGTTCAGAGTTTTTGTTTGAAACAAAGAGGCCTTTCACCTTACATGCAGATGCTATCTGGGCTTGTCACGCATTCTTCCTCTAAGAACATGTGATGAGCCCAAACAACATCTGTGTGGGAGGATACAACACAGTTACTTTGATACAAGTCTTAACAGAAATACGTTTGCTTCCAATCAACAGGCACTTCAGTCAGTCGCTCAGTGAGTCATTTTTCTTGGACTGAACAAACTTGAGATGCCAGAATTGCTCTTTTTAAGACCTTGGCATTCTTAATTGGTCTTCTGTAGTGTGAAAATAGAACTGTAAACTTAACTACCTTTTGCCACCAAATCGCTGGCAACATTTTCAACTGTTATCTCAATATTTAGTCGAGAAATCTCGCTAGATAAAGAGAAATCTCGGTGGAGTTGAGACAATTTTTGTTGCATCTTCTGAAATCATTAGTTCAACTGAAATATAATATACTCTTGACCAGATTGATGCAAACAATTTTGTAAACAAGCCAGCAGCTTCAAGAACTTCTACTTTCAGGAGGTTAAAGAAGTTTAAGCATTTACATGCATGAAACTTTGACAAATACATATTTGATTTAGCAATACTGGGGTCAACAACTAGGTCATTGTGTCATTAAATACAATATTTGGAAAATCTGAAGAACAGAGCTTCCCCAAAAAACTGTCAGATAAACTGCCCTTTTGTTGGCCAATGGTTTGCCATTTGTTGGCTGACAGTTCTTTTGGGGGGAGGGGGGGAAGCTGTTATTTAAGTTTTTTCTGATATTTCTATCTTGAATCACCATAGCCTGGTTCATGAACTATTACAGTTGTTGGTTGAGTGACATAATTCATCACTGGATTGGAGCATGGGCAAACAGTTTCGTTAGTTAAGAGTTTTAAACACCACAAAATGAGTTTGCAACCAACAAAACATTTCTTTGCTCGACAATGCTTGATGTGTAAAAAAATTAGCTACGAATTTAAAAGGCGGTGACAAAAGTTTAACTATACAGATCATACAAGCTAAGGCAAAAGAGTGCTCAGCCATAAGCTTATTATAACGGCGCTTACGTAACCTTTTAGCTTAGATGAGTTGTTAACGACTAGTGATACACTCGGCTAAGTATATGTCTTGACAGAAACACTGGAAATGTTATTTTCCCTTCCTTCTTAAGAGAAGAAAATTTTTTGTCAAAGTTATCTTTAAGTTCAAAAAGCGCAAAATTAATAAGCTTATAATTTTCACACGATGTTTATACGTCTAGAAATGGATGCTCTACACCTGACCTATATAGGATACGTAATCTTATGCAATAATGGAAATATGGTGAATTCATTTCGAAATGAGGTTTACAACTGAAATAAGAACATGAAATAAAGTTGTCTAGCTATTACAGAAACTACATTGATCAATAATATTCGCTCTGACTCTGCAATTAAGCGCAAGTAAGGTTTCCGATATGACACGTGAATTCAGCACGTGTGGACATCAAAAACCTGCTCGATGTGAAACAGAAACTGTCAAGAATAAAAATACTCACTTGAAAATGTGCTCCGAGGACCAAAATTTCATATTGCGAAGAATTCTTTCAGGAAAAGCCTCCCTGCTACAACGACAAACGTAAATTTCCGCAGTTTCTATGAAGATTGCTACAACATGAAGGCAATCTTCCTACGTCGAGCAAAGTCCAAGTCTTACGGAACCATGAGATCTGATTGGTTGAAATGCTTCTAATAATGCAATTAAGATATGAATATGACGTAGTTAAATGGCGGGGGATTTTTCCAAGTCCTAATTGCATGCTGGGGCCTTTTTCGTGACTTATTCTCATAACCAAGCTTTCGTTGATTGGAGATAGCCACTGGGCGAGATTCAAAATGGCGGCCATCATGTTCGCCCTCCATCTAAGTTGGAATGTTTTAAACTAAAATGGTCCTTTTTGCGTAAGATAATTTCACTTACCGAATTATAATTTCACTTTTGTGATCTAGAAAAGATGGATGACTACGGAGAAGATGTTGGTTGGGATGAAGCTGCTGTAGGTTACGCTTTCCTGTGTGTTTACTTTACGTTCTCTATTCAAATTATAAAGCAACCAATTGAGGTTTTCAAAGCAGATTGTCTTTTGTAAATTTGCCATAGCTAAGTCCATCAGATGAGAAAAGAGACAATGAAGTGGTTATACAGGAGTGCATGCAAAACTTTGCAACGAAAGATTTCATCATGGAACCAGATATCTTCAACAATATTAGGAGGTCAGTGTCTGTCAGTTTTGTCTGATTTTGTTTATTAAGAAGTGCATAAGCTTATGTGAGCCACTTGGGCACAAACCAGCCGTGAAAATTTCCCTTTTTACCTCCTGCTACACGGTAGGTTGTGGTTGTCCTCCTCCCAAATAAACATCAGCTGAGTTCAAGTCAGTGTACTGTTAAAAGAGGGCCCTTTATACACTGTAGGTGGTTTGCAACCATTCCCCAGAGATTGAAAAATCAATGGTGTGGTGGCCATGCTAGATGACAAAAACAAAAGAAGGCAACAAGAAACCTGTTGTTTAGGTCATCCAATATACAGCGATCATGTAGCATAAAAACCAAGAATACCACAAAACACAAAAAATAAAAGCTTTGACCACACAATTACCGCAGTCACATGTCATGTAATGGGCGTTAATAGTGGACCCCCAAAAGTGGAATCTTTCTATAGGGATTAATGTTTTCTCTAAATTTTAATTAGTATACTTTTGTTTTTACAGATATTACCAAGCAGGTGGAATCCATGAAGAAATGGTAAAACTGTTATCAGATAATTATACTGGAATAGCTCAGAGTACAAACCTCCTGGCTAACTGGTTAATTGTAACAGGTAATAAACCTTATAAATACATACCATGGGTGTTTTAAAATCAGGGGTTGAAATAAAGAAAATAACAAAATAAATTAGTTGCAATTTTGTGATATGTTCCAAAACTTCAGTCACAAGTTCACAAATCTGAGACACCAAATGTAAATAATTAGCTTTAAAAGAATATGGATTGGCATAAAACACTTTGAGTTTGTTACTTCAGCAACTCTCACACAATCTTCATCTGTAAATGGAGCTTGAATGCCTTTGTTACCAGTGAGTCAAAGCCATCAACTCATGATGAGACAGCAAAAATTCCTTGGGCAACAACAACCTTAACCCAAATTGGTGGTGACAACTATCTCTAATGTGTTATTTGTGACCATTTCAAAGCTTAGGTTAATATTTAAGTTAGTCACATAGTTTATTTATAGTTGCATCTTCAGGCTAGTTATGTTATGTTTTTATTCTTAGTTAATACTGTAAGCACGTTGCAAATATTAAATGCATCTTATTATTATTATTATTTATTATTATTTATTATTATCATTATTACTATAATTTTATTGTTGTTATTATTATTATTATTATTATTATTATTATTATTATTATTATATTATTATTATTATTAGTGGTGTACGTTTAAACTCTTTCACAGTCCAAGGTGGCCCACACAGCCCAAGCTTAACCTGCACTGCCAGACAAAAATAGTTGGGACACTTCAACTAAATGCAATTTTTTCTTTTTCGTGCTCCCCTTCTCCCTCTCAATGTTGTTAACTGCGGTTTAGTCACCATATCTTGTACGCCAACATTGAGGGGGCAAGCAGACAGGAAAGTGTCCCAACAATTCTGACTGGTAGTGTGTTTTAAAGGAATTCATGGTATATGTTCCATATAAGCCTGTATTGGCGGGAAAATTTCTGGAAACTATGACAATGTTTCCGTTTTGGTTTTTGCACTCCAACATGGGACATTATCATAACAACAAAAACCACTAGATAGAGTAAAGGTAGCTTCCTTGAATTAGGTACATTACGAGGTTTTCTGGGGATATTTTCCTGCGATGGACATTCACTTCCAGTGTGTTTCATTACTGTACATTTTGGTGACACGATTCAACGGGTCACCACAACGGGTCACCATGTTTCCAACAGCTTTTGTGTTGAATCTTTAGGTAGCTGTAATAAGAGAAGAGAAAAAATCGAAAGAAAAATATACGTAGTTATATAACACGCAGTTTGAAGGCTTTTTAACTCTGTGCGATTTTTTTATTAGCGTTTTGAGCATGGTGACACTGTTACTCGCGAAAAAAGAAATCATCATTCCTTATTTAATTAACTAAGGGTGACCCGTGTACACGCGAACCACAACGTCCCCTTTCAACGGTTGAAGCCAAATCTTCCTGAAATTATAGAGGAGTGAGAGTTCAACGCTTTTATGCCCATCATTTTAGTGAACTGCTTTGTTTGCAGGTCATGTTTAAAGGTTTGTACGTCGTCAAAAGATTGACAATCGATGTCACCATTTTGAGTTAACTTGATTAAGAGGGAATGTAAACACAGCGCTTAAAGTTTATACGTTGTCGATTTCACATCTGTTTGCTAAGACGTACTGTAAGTCAAGAATTTACGTTGTAAGAAATAATTGGCCTCAATACTCAGTGCTAACAAATAGGGGTCGTTATATCTGGGGATATGACAACAATTGTTAGTGCAGTGGATAAATCCGTACACGTTTTTTAGGCTAGAAGACTCCTTGAACTTGATTGTAGATAATATTTCACTTCCGATTGCAACTGAACTGTCACTGTTTTTACAAATTCTTCAATTAGAGAAAATCCTTCTGCTAGCATAGCTCTTTTACAAGGACATGTCCCCTCCCTCTCCCGAACTCACTTTATCGCCCTCATAATTTGTCGACCTCTCTGCCTTGCACCTAAGGTCAATGAAGGTCCCGTTTTCCCATGCTCCTTAGACTCCTTGTTTCCAGGGAGGACTTCCGTCGTCAGCCACTACACGCTTTCCCTAGAAACACGGCACATTTGTACTTTTCTCTGTATTAGCAAACCATGAATTTGACAAAGTAAACATGTGCTGGGGTCACACTATCAACCCAGATTTTAAACCCAGGCTTTACACTTTGCTCTATTTTCCCTTCCTCTTCTGGTGTGATTATTTTTAGAAAACACGACCATCGCAACGTACAGGTCCCCTTATATTCAAAGCGAAAGAAAAAAAAACTATCCTTTAATTGCATTCAATCAACGGCGATAGTAATATTGCCGAATCACTGAGTACGTCACGACCTTCGCTGCGTTTGTGACCGGACTACAAATTAATGACCCTTATGTGTCAACACCTCTTCAAATTCCTGCTCGTTGACACACTGCCAGACAAAAATAGTTGGGACACTTCAACTAAACGCAATTTTTTCTTTTTCGTGCTCCCCTTCTCCCTCTCAATGTTGTTAACTGCAGTTTAGTCACCATATCTTGTACGCCAACATTGAGGGGGCAAGCAGACAGGAAAGTGTCCCAACAATTCTGACTGGTAGTGTGGCTTCTATAGTACAAAGCAACTAGGAGTATAATCACTACTTCCCACCTTGATGGGAAGTTGCAGGATTTACCCTACTTTTTTTTACTGACACCCACTGCATGTGGAGTTGAATTTCTAGTCTGAGTAAAATGCCTGACAGTGCAGATCGAGACCAACTTAGTCTTGAACCACCAACCCTTGATCATCTGCCATAGAAATTCTGATCATGCCAACCTCCACACCATCACAACTTCAAAAATGACCAAAGTTTAGTTATGTTCGGACTATGATATAGATATTGTGGGACAATTTTGTAATCTGTTGTAATTTATCAATGTCTTCTGTCTTGGATTTAATTTTTAGGGGTGTGGACAAAAAATAGGGGCATGGCTTTTGGGGCTTATCATAAGAACATTGTTTCAAGATCCCTTCTACGTCCTTGTGTTACATACTTATTACTAGATTTCCTCATTTATCTTTCATTGTACCACTTAGTTTTCATCCAGTGGTCTAACTAACCTTTTATAATATAGCATTGTTGTAACATCACCTCAAAATGAGAAATAGGGTTAACACTCTGCAAGCTACTAACAGTTTGATTTTTTTTAATTGTGCAGGAGCTAAAGTACAAGAAGTTGAGCAGATGGTTGAAAACCACCTTGAAACTCTCATTATTAAGCACTTTGACCCCAAGAAAGCTGACTCCATCTTTTCTGCTGAAGGAGAGGTTGGGATAAATTGTTTGTGGGAATAACAAGTCAGAATTTTACCACTCAAATACAAGTTGCATAGTTTTAACAAGTTTGTAACTTTGGAATGACCATGACCTTATTGCAGTTTTTAGTGCGTACCGGTATTTACGGATTCCCTTACAGGCTGCTAAAGATGCACTGTAGATCGTGTAAAAAAAAAATTATTATCTGCTAAAAAATACCTGCCATGTACTCAGCTGTGTACAGTACCAGTTTTGTACTTTAAGAAATTAAGTTGTTGTGTAATAATTGAAGGGCTCGGTGGAAAAAGGTTGTCAGTGAGGATTTGAGGTTAAAATCGAAATTGGTGCTATTCAGCTGAACATTGGCACACAGGCTGGTTTTCATGTAAAGAACATTGTTGTGGATTTATTTCTTGACCTGAGATCTTCAATTCAAAGAATCAGTGTATTACTTTTGCTTATAAATTTTTATTGAACTGAACTTGCTCAAGTGAAGCGTGAATGATTTCTTTTGTTCTCTGCCTGAACTAAAACAAAGGAATTCAGCCTAGAATCAGCTGACCTGTTGTTTTCTTTGCATCACTTTTAAGCCAAAGTAATAGGCTAATTCTTTGAATTTAACCCAAAATTCCTCTGGAAGATTTCATCCCACTACCCCTTCCCCCAAATCGGCAATTTGCAAATTAATTGCATCCTACGCAGCCTTGACTGGACATGAATAAACATATGATAGGAAGAACACTTGGGTTTTAATGTTGTGTTAATAGACCCCTTCATGGTTAGAAGATATGATTGTTCACCAGACATGGAGATCCATGTTTTATAAGCTGGCTGAACACTACCCAGACTGCCTGATGCTCAACTTTACTATCAAGGTATCTGATGATCAATCTCATGTTTTCAAATATTTTGCCTTTGTCTCATCCTTGTCAGTCATAAACCATTACTGATTTAATATGGTTATAGAAATTAGCATGATGATGATGATAATGTTCATGTATGTATGTCATCATTAACGCATGATTAAAAAAGAAGTACTATCGCTGGAACATATATTTGAAAGCTTCCTTTCCTTCCCCTTCTTTTAACTAGCACAGTAATAACACTAGTAGGTACGAATAAATACCAGACTTTTTTCCTTTGGTCTTATTAGTCCCCTGATCCAGTTAATGAGTAAACTTGCTTTGAATCAATACTTTCTTGTGGTGCTGTTTATTACAAAGTGTTTCTGACTTTAAAGTCTGCAGATGAAATCCTAAATTCTGATTATTCAAATATAAGCTACTTGCAGTACTTTCCTGATTATTGTGCTGTGTAAGGTACAGTGTAATTCTAACATTTGAGACTATCCTTAAGTCCAAGACTAGTAATCAAATAAAAGCTGTCAAGCATCATTTTCCTTGGGAGTGGATTTATGTGCTGCATGAGTACTGTATTTGAATTAAGCTTTAAGCTTGAATTTAGCTCAAAATTTGCATTTTTCTTGATACACAACACACTGTTCCGGTGAAGGCTGAAGTTTTAGCCAAAACATTGGGATTTTAAACATTTTATAATATATTTTATATATTCGAGCACAAAAATTTTTTTAATCTTGAGTAATGTTTTATTTGTTAATATTAGATTAGCACTTGCAGCTTGTTAAATATGTTCATTTGTTTTCAGCTAATTTCTGATGCAGGGTATCAAGGAGAGATCACGAGTGTTTCAACAGCCTGTCATCAGATTGAAGTGTTTTCTCGTGTGCTCAAGACTTCAGCTTGCACCTTCTTAGAGGAAGGAGAACAGACAATTGACAGCAACCTGCCAGAATTTTCTGTAAGTTCATAAAATCTCTGCTTTCCTTCTTGTTGCACAAAATGAGGATTAGAATTCTTGCACGCCTGAACATAGTATTACAGTACTGAAAAAACCAGTGAATTACACTGTAAACCATGGATGACAAAAACGTTTTTAGAACATTATTTTAAGATGCTGCATCAAGTTTAATACACCCTTGCATGACTGATGGAAATCCTGTTAATACATATTGGGCATTTCTTGTGGTATTCTTGAGATTTTGGATATTGTTTTTGGTCTGAAAATATCAGTTTGTCTTCAATCTATTTTCCTTTGTTTCAAATTCATTACTATAATTCGGAACAAAGGGGAATAAAAAGCAAAGAAGTTGAAAATTTTCAAACCAAAAACAAATTCAAACCACATACAGTCCTGTTACAGTTACAAAGTCAAAATAATGCCAAATTTAAGCAAGTTTTCCATGCACAGTTAATGCTTTTAACCACTTGTTTTCAAACCATGCCCTGTCATACCATGCCAAAATTAGTCTTCCTGTTCTTTTCAATTCAGAAAATGGTGTGCTATGGACAGCATACATACATGTATGCTCAGTGCCTATTGAATCACATTGCTCAAAATACAGATGGAGGAAACAAATTAACAAGACTTAGTCAAGAACTTCAAAAAAGAGCAGTTGAAAGGTAAATTCAGGTCTCTGTTTTATTTTTAAGTTTTAACTTAAAAGTTCAAGTTTTAACTTAAAAGTTATCAAGTGAACTTAAAAGTTCACTTGATATCATAACTGTGAACTCACTAACAAATCCAGATCAATTGTTTATTAAAGAACATTCTTTTATGTGGCTTATTGGTTTAGCGGTGCATATAATTATTACTTAAACCAGCCGAAGCTAAAGTGTAAAAGAAATATTAGCTTTTAGGTCACTGACTAAAGGGGTCAGGTTTGTATAATCTTCACTTTAAAATTTATGCTGCTTTCAATTGATGTCTTTGTACGGTCTCTACCATTTCCAGTGGTTGTGCAAATAATAAATAAATTTACCTTCCACCTTAAATACCAGCCTGATAGTCTCTCTCTTAATTTTTTTTTGAGGTCTATGCTTTTTCTACGTAATTTACTCCTTTCACTGTTCAATTGAACTCTTGAAATTTCCATCACAGAAATTTTGAATCTTGTGGCAACCTTCAAGGAAGTCTTTCTCATTTCAAATTCTTCATTCAAGTTTTATAGATTTGTTTTGAAATATTCAACATAATAATTTGTAGGATATGCATGACCTAGAATGGCTGTACTTTGTGTTTCCATTGACTTACTGAGATGATACTCTGTGTTAAAAGTTGTGTTTTTTCCTCACAGTGGTCATGAAGTGACAGAGATCACACTGTCATTGAATGGTGCAGCAGCATACCCTAGAGCCTATTCAGCTCTCTCCTCTATGCTTGGCAAAAACTCTCTCAACCCAGGAGACATAACAGTGGTGAGTTGGTCTTTGCCACCTGAAAGCATGGCCTAGGGAGGGGGGGTACCACTAGCAATCTACTTCCATATATAAGCTATAAGTATGTGCTGCAGAATACGGTAGGGCTTTTGAGGTTCTCAGTCCTTAAACAGGGTATGCATTTTCCCTTTTATTTAGAATTGTGATCATGGTGTGATCGTTATGATAGGGTTCCTTTTTTGTATCAACTAAAGTAAACCACTGTTACAATGGTGTGTTATTAAACTATGCTTAGTCTGGTATTCTATGTTTAATGCTAAACTTCCCATGTTGCAGAAAAATAAAAATGACCTGTTCACTCAATAATTATTGTTTGTTTTTCCTTAAAAAGGGTGTCAATTTTCAATGTGGAATCTTTAAATAGGGTCAGGGTTTAAGGACGTGCGCACTAATTGTTTCGGCGTATCTTTACTGCGCACACAATTCACGTCACCATGTCATGCCACGTCATGCATTGAACGTGCATGCTGTTGAAGAAATGTAGAGATATAGGCGCCAGTGGGCATTTTAATATCATTCTATGCAGGGATTTAACTCTCTTAAATGTTCAGTGACCCCAGATTTTCTTTTGATAGATTACTTTCTTTATCAATTAACTACATTTTATGAAAAATTGAGGAAAATCTGTGTTGTGGAAGTTTGATTTTTTTCAACTTTTCTGCTCACGCATCATCGAACTCTCCACTATTATTTTAGCTGCACGGTGTTGGCAAAAACGCATTTCAAAGGTTGAGTTTAACTAAAAGGATGACACCAGTTACAATTATTCACTTGAAAGATCCACCTGAATGAAATTTAACTGAGAAAGTAGGTCTTCAGCAAATCATTTTTAATATTTTTCAACCAACAACCACTGAGGCCATGTCTAGTTATGAGGGCCGATTTGTCAAAATTGGGGTAGTTTTCCACGCGCTTTATTTCGAAAACGAAGTCGGTGACCCCCATTTTTTTTGCATTTCTGACACAGGTAACTCATTATCTGACTGTAGCAAAAGTATGAAAAAAAACTGTGTCGTAGAAGATTTTCGCGCGAACGTCCTTAAGAACCTTTTCGGCACACACGGGAAGCGTGTATTCTCAGTTTAGTGCAGTGAAGTCCCATTAATCTGGTCTCCAAAGGGCCACAACATTCTGTCCGTGTTGACAGGATAACCAGATGAGAGGGTCTTAAGGAGTGCCAAACTGGGAATGAGCATTATTTTGTTCAGGCCAAATAGGTTGTTGATAATAATGAGGTGGCCATATTAGTCGGGTGGCCATAAGGTGAGATTGCACTGTATATTAAGTGACAATAACTATGGGTCAGTGTTTTTTGTATTATGTGAAAAAATGTTGATACACAAAAACTTTGACATATTATGATGTTTTCGGTTAAAATCATCATTTACGTTGGCTGCCGTCATTTCTTGAATGTGATACCCTTCAGCCAAAAAAAAATAGTAATAATAAAAAA
The DNA here is from genome assembly GCA_964030785.1 of Siderastrea siderea. Lineage (NCBI taxonomy): Eukaryota > Metazoa > Cnidaria > Anthozoa > Scleractinia > Rhizangiidae > Siderastrea > Siderastrea siderea. The sequence goes on along the minus strand of OZ034969.1, from coordinate 14,197,686 downwards.
TTACAATAACCATTTATAGTTGGGTCTTCTATTGTCGTGTTATGTTACTTACATGTACACTAGTTACAACAGTGTATGTGGTTTATTTGTTTTTTCATATCTTAGCTGTACAAGTTGTTCAGCAGTTCTCAGTCTCCTCCTTGTACTCTCATCAGAGTGCCGCAGTTTCTGGGTAGGTGACTTTTATTGTTATTATGATGATAAAGTGATTCTTTGTTTGTCAGAGGTACTGACAGAGCTGCAAATGATGTTCAGTCAGTGGACAATGGCCAATCTAAATCTACCCATGTCTGATGAAATTCTAAATGTGGCTAGACGTTACATCTGGTAAAGCGTTTTTAAAAATAACAGAACTATCATTTTGTAGAATAAAAATCTAGATTTTTAATCAAATCTTCCTTGGGTGTAGTGTTTTGTTTGACTAAAGTAATGACTTAGACACATGCCCTTTCAAGGAAAGAAAATTATTTACAGCCATCCATTGGTCATAGCAAAGTTCTCTTTTTTGCTATGGCTTTCATTGTTTTCTAGTAACTGGTGCAAACACATATGATTGCTTTGAATTGATTCTTTAGAGCTTCTTCTGGAATCGTTATTTAAACCTGGTCAGCATTTAAATCCAGAGCACAAGTTCAAATATGTTTACTTGCTGGCATATGCCGCATCTGTCCATGAGACTTGGATTGAGGTAAAAATGCTAATGTGATCTCAAGATTATTATTATTTAGCAATGCAGCTGCTAAATTAGCCTGCATGGCAAGTGCTAAAAAGGGAGGCATAGCAAGGAATTACAAAGCTCAATACGTGGGTTGGGAATACGAATCCCTGTTACCCTCCCGTTTGGTTACTTGCCTCACAGGCTGCTGCTAATTACTTCAGAGACAATAAATGTAAATTTTAAGCAAAAAAATAGAGCCTTGAAAGTCAAAAAGGTAAATTTGTCACTAGTGTAGAGGTTCACAACTGCCACAGCTTAACCCTTTAACTCCCAGAGTCAATTATAGAAACTTCTAACGTAGGTTTAACTTTTGAGTCCGTGAACGAAATCCTATGGTATGACCATTCAATTGAACCCTTGTCTGCAGTACTTTCACTTGGTGCTATTTGTTTTTCAATATTTGATGACTTTGAATTTGGACACTTTTGGGAGGGAAATGGTTAACCTGGTTTCCTTAGCACGAAGTGATTGGAAGCGTTATTACTCCCCTCCCCTGGATGGAACACTACTCCATTGCAAGGATACTCCCAGCATTATGTGAGGTTTTTGCTAATGGCTCACTGGTAGCCATTATATTTATACACCTGGGTAGAGAGAAACAACACAGAGTAAAGTTTCTTGTCTAAAGAAATGACATGACACTATGCAGGGGCCAGCCCTGAATCATCGACTCTCTAATCTTCCGATAAAAAGTGCAACATGCTAACCGTTAAACCATCATTGTGCCTTAAAACAAAAACAGTAGAAACATACATTGTCATGCATCCAGGGTCATAGGTTCTCTAGGTATATACACTGTACACTGTAGTCTCTCTTGCAGCCATTAATTGGGTCGTCACGCACTGCTTCTTTGTTGAATGACCACAGAATAAGACCTACTAAGGAGACTACTAGTTTTCCTCATATTTGAGGTTTTTTCACATTTCTGACATACTACAGCATAAGAGTTTTTGTTCTTATGATTTTTTTTTTGTAGAATGAGCGAGCAATGCTCAACAGAGATGAGCTTAAAGCAACTTCTCAGGCTCTGGACAAAATACACTCACTCTGTGTGCAAGAAACAAAGAAAGGCTCTCAGTTGCTAGCTGAAGTGGGTGTCCTGTTCCAGTGCATAAGGTGGGGAGCCTGTTGTAGTGTACAAGATAGCGTCCTCAGTAATGGTTTCTCAATAGCCCACGTTTGATATGTTTTGCTGTACAGTTTGGGAACTGGATGGAGTACACCAGGTCGAGGCTTTCGGGTAGATATTCTGAGAAGTGGGAAAAGCAATAAAAGCTTTTGTGCTTGTACTTCAAAACAACTTTTCAATTCTTTGTAATTGGGACGATCTTTTTTAATCTGATACAGTAGTCGAACTTGAAGTTCTGACCGATTCTCGTCGCTAGCTTAAGTTTTCACCTTATTTTTGTAGGTTCCCTGTGGTAGCCATGGGTTTGTTAAAGTGGGTGGACTGTACAGTGTGTGATCCATCGTTCTTTAAGCTTCTCACTGACTCAACACCAGTCCACTTGGCTTTACTGGATGAGGTAAGTTACATTGTGGACAGGTGGGACCTAGGCAGAAGAAATATACCTTTTAATAGACCCTTCCACGGTTTTTTCAACTTTTGACAAGGACCAGTTAGGACCAATTTATCGACACTGCTAGAAAGAGCGCCTTAAAATTTGTAAACGTGCCGAGTTTGAGAGTGACATGTCAGAAACAAGCGAAGATATAGCTCCGCAAAGTCGCGAAATTTTACACACTTAAGGGAGGATTGCTGCATTTTGATAAAATAGGATAGAAAAAGACAATTATCAACACACACTCAAAATAAACTGCAATAGAAGCGACCATAGTTCGGGTTGATTTTTCCTGAAATTTTCATTTCCTTCTTTTTTCCCTCCCACTGCCATGAGAGCCCCGTCCCCTCCCTTGCCATGAGAGCCCCGTCCCCTCCACTCCCCTGCCATGAGAGTCACCTCCCCTCCCCTGCCATGAGAGCCCCGTCCCCTCCCCTCCCCTGCCATGAGAGTCACCTCCCCTCCCCTGCCATGAAAGCCCCGTCCCCTCCCCTCCCCTGCCATGAGAGTCACCTCCCCTCCCCTGCCATGAGAGCCCCGTCCCCTCTCCTCGTTCAGCAACTCTCACGTGTTTATTTATCTTTCCACTCGTCTTAGATAAGTTCCTGTCATGCTCTTCAACACCGCTTAGTGCTTAATGTACTGATCCGACTGTTCGAGTCTCCGACTCCTTTAGACACCTTAGTAGAGGTAAGCAAGAGTAATAAATGTAAATTGCTGAGCATCATTTAAAAACAAACCACCGAATCCACTGGGACTCTGCTAAATGCGTTACTTACAGTACGAACTACTTTCATCGAATCACTCTGGAAAACTGGTTTACTAACTTAGAACAAACACCACTGAACCATTTCCAACAACTACCTGCACCTTACAAACGACTTACTGACGACAACAACAAGACAGACAAACAATAGCCAAACCGACTTATTTTACTAACAAACGACCAACGGACATTTGACTAACAAAAGACGGATCGAAACGCACCAATCACGTTTTACAGTCTTCGCAGCCAATAACATCACGGCTTAACTGACAGATGACCGATAACAAAGCGAGTTCGTCAACCAATCAGGACAACGACCAGAGACTTACAATATCTACTGACGATTCACAATTCACTTGACTCTGATGATGACTGCCGCTCAGGTTGTCGAAGCCTCAGTCAATGTCACCTCAAACAGTCCTAGTTAGGACTAAATTCACCTGGACGATCGTAATTTACCGACTTATAATAAATGTAATTATTTAATAGAGCATAGTGTTCCAGTGTCTAGCAGCTGTGTGTTCGCGACTAGAAGGCTACTTGTCACCAGCTAGAATGGCGTCAAGCAAGGAAAAAATTTTAGACTTCCAGCAGTGCCTTCTGCTCAGGGATAGTCGAGCGAGAACGGCACGCGGACGCGCGAGAATTCGGCAGCCGCGTGGAATCGTAACACGCGTGTTGTCACTACACGCACGTCAAGATTTTACGCGGCAGCCTACTTCCGCGCGTTCGCTTTTTTTTTTTTTCGCTCGAAAAAATCCAAGCGTTAGGTAACAGGGGTAGCGAGTTGATGTTCAAAATGGCACAAGATTGAGAAACAGGTATTCCAACAGGAGGACGGAAATCGATTTGGTCTGAAAGGCTTGGAAATCTTTGTTTATTACGGCAGCTTGGAGTTGACACATACGATTATCGTTACAGTGCTTAGCATTTAGCGATCTTAAAGTACGGGCATTCTATCTTTTCTCATATTCATTTTCCGTGAAGCTCGAGCAAAAGGCAGTCTGGAGCGTTTAAGTTGTTCCTGTCTAAATTTAGAAGAATTAGCTGCTGTCGTCATCTTCTGGTTTTCTTGCTGAATTGTCCGGTGTGGTGGGGAAAGGTTGAATTTCCCAGGGATTTTCTTCTTTGATTTTTGAACCACTCTATTGTTTTGTGACTGGCTGAGTTCCGTATTCACAGTTTGTGTCACCTCCGCTTGTTTTTCCCGCGAACAGGTGTATGTAGGTCCGCGTAGTGTGTACAGACCCTTGTCAGGCAAAACACTGCAAAAGGATGATCTCTCTTGAACAACCCTTGTCACGCTATTTGATGTTGAAGCGGTAATTATTGGCGCGTTGTCAAGAAGTTTTTCTTGTGACGTGAATGTTATTTTTGGATAATCTGTGATTGAAGATGATTTTAATTTTTCGTCTTTGGTGGCTTCTTCGGATGTATCGATTTGTACTGCCTTTGCTGTTCTTGCTGTCAATATTTTGGCCATTTGATCTTGCTTTGATAAAAACTCGTAATTTTGCGCGTCTGTGACTTCGCGTGTCTCTGCCTCTTGAAAGTCTGAGGAAGTTCCTTGAAAGAAATTTTCGGCCTCTTTGGACGCATCAGTTTGTACTGCCTGTGCTGTTGTTGTTATCTTGACCTGTTGATGTCGTGCTCCTTGAAACTTGTTATTTCGCTCATCAGCGGCTTGATATGATGGTGTTTCATTGACTTTCTTTGTCCTACTGGGGCTGGCTGTTAACAGGGAGTGATAACCCGTTGTTTCAGACGAGTCTACTTCTGCATTACTGACTTTTTCATTTGATGGTGCTGACATCCTTATTTGGAATGCTGTGACTGGTGTGTCGGTGGCGATGGCTGGTTTGTTTGTGTTATGGCCTGAAAACACGGCGTGATATTTTTCCTCTGCTATTCCTGACCAATCAGGGAGCGGTTTGTAACTTTGCTTGCAGCCCATAACATTTTTCTTTCCGCTATCACACAAGGTTGTTTTCAATCTCAAATGACCAATTCCTGTCACTTCAGTGCTTCTACTAAACGGCAGTTCGAAGTCCCCCTTGTTTCTCTTTCTTTTCTTCAACTTGCAATCAAGTACTTCTCGCGTTAGACCAACGTCAACCCTGTTTTCGCCAAGATAACTCTTTTCGTGCTCTGAATGAAGCAGAAACATTTTCCCGTTGTAATAGGCAACTTCCTTTTCAGCTTTGTCTTCAAAATTACCTTGGCAATGGGCGTTAGAATTTCTATGCGGCAGTGTGTCTTCCTCGTCAGTATTCGCTTTATTTTTCTTAACTTTGGAGGGATTTTTGTTTATAACCCACTGTGTTGTGATCAGGCAAGGCTTCTGCTTCGGTGTTTTCTCATCCTTACCTACTTTGTTGTTTACGCTCTGTACGTTAGAATGTTCCTTTTCCGTCTCTAATCTTTTCCTTTCTGCATTTGTTTCCTTGCAATAAATAAATGCCTTATTTTGTGAGCTCCAATCGAGCTCTACGTCATGTCCAGATTTAATTCGTGTCTCTGCATGCTGCTGGAACAGAGAGTTCGTTTTGTTGTAATGTAGCGATGCTTCTGCATTAGCCTCGAAAATGTTCCGAAGCATGGCCAACTATCAGTCGTAGTTGCGTGTTTCGCGTGCATTGTTTACAAATGCCATGAAATGTGTGCAATGCCAAAGAGTACAGTTCTTGCAAAGTACGAACGACAAGGCTCCACAGAAGACTGACAAGAATCTCCGTGGCAGCATAAACAAGGATGAGTGGTAGGAGGAGGATTTCTGTCACATGATCGAGAAAGCTTCTTCTTCGTGTCAGTGAGTCCATATGCAGTGATGGCTGTCCTTGTTGTTTTGTTCGTTTGTGACGTCAGTATGAGTAGCTGCGCGCGGTAGAATACGCGCGCGTGGTTTTGGGCGATCACTTGTTACCAGGGACGCTTTCCATTTAGCCAAACTTTTCAGTTCAAACCGGTTGAAATGTAGATGGAGCGCACAGATCCACTTGAAATTTTCCGGAACAAGTGGACCACCTTCGAAGGAACTCCACTTTTTCCCTTTTTCACCGTTGTACTGTAGAGTCAAACAGTCTTGCGCCCTGTTTAATCTTCTGACAAAACAACAAGTTGCTGTTATTGAAACGAAGTCAAAATCATTTCCGCTACTCGTCAAAGTTTTTTAAAACTTTAAAATTTTTCGTCATAATTGCCCACAATGTCAGAAAGAAGTGGAATTGCTAGCGTCCATTTTGTTGGCTTCTCGCGCCATCAGTGTTGACGTTGCAAGTTTGGAACTGAAAACGAGGCCCTTCGCCTGCGTGGGAAAAGCCTTCCCATTTGACACGAAAAGTTTCCGAAATTTCAAACCTAAAATTTTGGCTAAATGGAAAGCTCCCTAGATCACTTGCTTGTCAGCACAAAGCGGCATAGCGTATCCATTTAAAATTAGTTTCCACATTTTTTCCATATTTTCCCACATTTCCTCACATTTTTTCTGATTGGATAACATGATGGTGGGTTATCCAATCAGACTTTCAAGACTCAGTAAACCAACTCAACAACACTGACAAAGGAAACGGCGCTGTTCCCTTGTCAGTGATAAGAAAGTAAAAAATAAGGAGTTACTCCTACATATAAACCACATACAGTCCACAATGCCTTGATTCACTCTAACGAAGGGATAATACTGGAAACGCCAGCTTTGTTTTTCTTTACGTTGGTCAATTTACTTTATCAACTCAGTTGATAAATCCAAATTTTGTGTGAACATGAGGGAGTGTGATACCTTCTAGAGCGGAATATCTCATTGAACATCTCACCTCTTAGAAAGACAACGGCAACTTTCATATAATTTTCATCAAGGAAATTTCAAACAATAGCAGTAAGATAGGAAAATACAGATCAATAGCTTTCCTTTGAATGGTCACACTTTACACCGTTACACTTTTAGTCTGAAAAATAGAACCACCTTGTACCCCGTAATAAGCAGTGCCAATCTGTCTTTGTAGGCACTCCATTGATAACCGCTCTGTTTTTCGCCTTTTTTACGTTAGCTCGAGTTCAAGAAAACAGTACTGGATCGAATGATTCATCTGCTGAGTCGAGGATATGTGGTGGCTGTGATCAGTTACATTAACAGCTGTTTGGAAAAACAAAACACAGATAACTCACTGATAAGACACTTTGTTACCGAGGTAAGTCAAGCTGCTTCTTGAAGTTCCAAAATTTTCGACAATTAAAATTTCCGTTAAGAGGCAAGGGGATTATTTTCTAAGATAGAAGGTAGAAATTAAATTAATTTTATTTCATGGAAAGTATATTTAATTATATTTACATAATATTACTGAATTATGGAAATTAATTTCTCTGTGATTTTGTAACATTAATAAAAACACTCGTACCAGATTTGGAGAACTTGGAACGTGTAAGTACACGCTCCACAAAATTTTTAATTCTCCCAGCATCGATCTACTAGCCTGAGAAAACAGCCGACGTTTCACAAGGCCGCCACTTGAGCCCTCGCAAAACGACGACTGAGTAACGAACGCAGAAATTCCATACTGATGACGTGTCTCTACCCAGATCTTGGTAGTGCTTCTGATTGGTTGAAAGAGAATTCCAACCAATCAGAAGCACTACCAAGATCTGGGTAGTGAACGTCATCTGTATGGAATTTCTGCGCTCGTTACTCAGACGTCGTTTTGCGAGGGCTCAAGTGGCGACCTCGTGAAACGTCGGCTGTTTTCTCAGACTAAGCATCTACTCATGTTCCTAGATTACCGTAGAAACATGAAAAATAGTCTACTTCATAACACGCTATCTCATGTTTTTTTTTTCACGTACCTAGTCATCTTTTTGGTGTTTTTGTTTAAGCACTATTTGTTACTCTGCGAGAGCATTGCTTTCTGAGGTCATTTTTGACCCGCCGAGGGAATAAAGGACCGCATGTTTTAGTAGGCTAGTGGCTCTATATGACGTGCCGCTGTTGTCAGGGGCCAGTTTCTTAAAGATTAAGCCTGGAGTAAGAACTGACGCCCAGGTCATAATTATTATTTTTTGGATCCGGGTACCAATTTGTCATCTCTCTCCACAGGTCCTAGAAATGATTGCTCCTCCATACTCGCCCGAGTTCATCCAGCTTTTCCTGCCCATCGTTCGTAACGAGGAGATCACTGGGAGACTGCGCAGTGCTGATCGAACGGACGATGTCTCGCTGTTTTTAGGTAAGTTTCCGCAAGGAGCACCGCAAGGGGATTCTCGTGAGTTGTAAATTAACAACGATCGCAAGCTTTGCTGACGTTAGGTAGGTAGGTAGAGTCGCGCACGAGCCAAGGAGGCCCACACGGCGGGAGCTTATCCCGGTTTCTGTAGCATGAAACAACTGAGGGTATTGCTTCTCCCCCCTGGATGGGATTCTAGTTCATCGCAGGGTTACCGCCGGCAATATGTCGCCGGTACTCATTTATAGCCCTCGATGGAGAGAGACGATGTGGGGTTAAGTTTCTTGTCTAACAAAATAACACAGTGACAGGGACTGGGCGACGGAACCACTGACCTTCAGATCTGAATTCCAACGCGCTAACCACTCCACCACCTCGCCCCCTTGCTGGCGTTAACTAATTGTGATTTTGAGACGGCAAGACTGCATTTTATTGGCGGCTAGTTGGAAGAAAATATATCGCTGCTAGAAACTACTATTTTTATTGCCCAGATATCAGGTCGCTTCGCCCCAGCAGATTCGCGCACACTTGAAGTTACCAATACTTATTGGGGCGAAAACGTGTGGGTGAAGCAAGTGTAATTCTGTTTTCTCGCGCTTGGTCTGATTGTCCTTTTTTCCCTTTTAGCTCACTGTGCTCAGCAGGCTGGGGTGTAGACAACGTGGTAACGAAGAATGCATGAAGTGAACGTCTTTTTCTCCAAAAGACGGCCAGAACTCGGATTTGAACCCACTGCTGTTGCGTGAAAGGCGTGCGTTAACCCAGAGAAACCGAGTAACTGAAATGTGTGCCTGATGTTGTTAGTTGGGACTTTTAACCTTTCACAGACTGGGCCCCTTAGGTCTCGGCGTTGGGCTCGTTGTCACGTCACGTTGTCACGCTCGTTGCTCCTCTTCGTCACGAACAATCCTGTAGGTAGCTCGAGGGTTGTCCAATACTCACCACTTGTTCGAGTCGTGAAAGTGGTGATTCAAGTGGTGCAACTCGGAATGGGCTCCTTTCAAGTCGTACGACTCGTACAAGTCGTGCAACTGGTGAAATTGCATCTCGTTATCGACACTTAGAATTTGAGTAGAGTTAAATCAACTTGAAAGACTTGAACCGTTCTGTGGTTTTCGATTGAATGGTCACACTTCAGGATTTCATCCACAGACTCAAAAGTGAGAACAACAATTAGCTCAAGGTTTGTTTCTGGAGGTAAAAAATCAGGACTAGCCATCTTTCTTGCATATTTTGAATCGCTATGACCCTACTTTATGGCACGAAATTGTTACCGATTTTGAGCTTTCCCATTTTCTCTGATCCTGCCTGTTTTCCGGTGGAAACTACGAAAATTCACTATAGGCGCAAAAAAGGCCTTAAACTTCATCAAGTTTCGTGCAATTTACAGTAATTGAGCTGGGGTAGAAAGAAAGGGGATAAGATGCGAGTTGAAGAACAGTAACTCTTCCCCCCCCCCCCCCCCACCCAACTTCTCATCGTCCACGCGTGATTCCTTTTTTGTTGTTGATGTTCGAATTTCTATTTTTCTGTTTTCCACTCCGTTTTGTTCCTGTTTTCTTGGATCCTTTGTAAAAGAGAAAGGTGGTGTTACTCTGCTTAATTTAGTGAAACACTTGGCCTGATGAAAGCTAGACTGCGAGTAGTCTCTAATTTTGGCGATGACGATTGTGGGGCGAGCGAAATACACACGCGCGTCGCGCCTCCTCGAAATTTTGCGCGCGCGCGTGTGTATTTCGCCTGCCCTACAATCGTCATCGCCAAAATTAGAGACTGGTCGCAGTCTAGATGAAACACCGAACGTAATAAAACTGTGTAAAAAGTCCACACGAAACGTTCAACTTTGTAAAGCAAAAATAAAATGATTAAACGAACACACCCACACTCTGTTTCGTATAATACAACTGTCCTGTAATTTTAAGGTGGACTAGCTCGACTGGTTCGTTAGTTCCCGTCTAGTCTTCCTCTTTTGCACATATTTAAATTTTTTATTTATGTAAATCTATATATTTTGTTTATATTACTTTGTGCAAAGAAAATGGGATAAAATTAAATTAAAATTAAAAGTGCATGTGCTCTTCCATTTTTTCATTCCATATGCTATCAGTCACCTTAGTTAACAACAAGAGAGCATCTCTTATTTATATAGACAAGAGTGTTTTAGTGGAAAGTTGGCCACTCGTAAAGTTCATGCGAAACTAAATCCGGGAGTCGAGTAGCGTATTTGCAGTGTCCTCACTAGTGCGGATATCGATGACGTCATTCCCGCGTTTACACTGTTGTTTGTGCAAAAATACTCTTGTCTATATAATAAAAAGAAAATTACACGGTGGCTTGAAGATATGAATTTTATTTTCTCGTGGTAATAAACAATGTTTTACTCGCTGCGCTCCTTCGTAAAATATTGTTTTTACCACTCGAAAATAAAATTCCTATCTTTGCGCCACCGTGTGATATCCTCTGTATATCGTCCAGCAACTGTTTCCATTTTGATAATCGTTGCTGTTGCCGACCAGTAGGGAAGAAGGCTCTGCAGGGAACGAGATTGATGTGACACGTGATAACCTGAGGCATGCGCAAAACGTTTGAAAAGTTGTTCAATGTATTGTACACGGTCGGATGTAAAGACCTACTCAAGAGAAGCTGGACTTGTTTTTTTTTGTGTGTGTGTGTGTGTGTGTACGTGCACATTCGCCTTATATACCCAGGACAGGTAATTAAGAAAATCTACAGATATTGGTTCCAACATTGCTTGGGCATGCTAAAAAAACCACTATGTTCGTGACACTTGGAATGTTTGTGGCTAGAACCGATAGTTTCGAGACACTTCCCACCGCCATACCAAGCTCGGAAAATTCGCCAACTACAAAACCAAATTGGTAATTCTAAACAAATTTCAAATACTCCCTGGACGTTTGAATGAGAAATTCTGTCCAAATTCTGTGTGTTTCTGACTTTTTTTGTTTGTGCGATGACAATTTTAGTGTTAATCCTAATCTGGCGTTGTGCATTTTCTATATTTTCACTGGGATTAAATGCGCCGTCGTTGTCTGCAGTTATAGCTTCCGCATCGAGCACAATTTCTTGTATGGCATTGGCGGACGCTTCGCTCGCTCTTACTATATTAACGGGGGGCTGGAGGCCGCTACCACAACTGACATTTTGTATTTATTTGGTCAGGGAAATTTTACAAAAGTCAAGGAAAAGTCAGGGAATTTTGAAAACTGATGTCTGTGGCAACAATGCCGGTATTATCTGAGCCGTATTCGCGAGCCACTGTTGGAAGTACATTGTTTACGGCAGCATCCATGCCCTGTACTATTATTTTCACATTTTCCGAATTTTCACCGGGTTGGGGCAAACATGCTGACTAATTTAACATTGCGCCTCAAGGCAGGGTCGTAAGTGGCCATTTCTATTTCCGTGTTGTGGTTCACGTGGCTTTCACAATCATCAAGGCTTATTGGTACATCAACAATACCAAGAGTAATGAGGGCGGCTAATGGCACCTTTTGTTCAGACGAAAGAATGACATGATTGTCACCAGTACGCAGAATTAAATTCTCAGTCTATTTTTCTTGCAATAAAGTTCTTCCTTCAGTAATCGGACATCCTCTACAGTAAAAACCCACATGCAAGAACCTAGATTTGAGAACCTGTTAGGCTTAGATTGTCCATTTAGACCCCCCCCCCCCCCCCTTTAAAAAAAACCTGTTTTAGCCTAAAATTTAAAACAGTTTCTAATTTTGAGAAATTCAGTTAGTGAGTAACACTAAAGAATACATACGCATTAGCAGGTAATGGAAATGAACTCAAACCCTGGCAATGAGGCAAATCACATTTAGATCTGTAGACCTTCCTACTACCCATGAAGACAAGTAATAATTGTCCGTTTTCAATGGCAATACAACTACCATATAACAGTTTATAGTAAAACGCTACATTGTGGCGTGCTCCCATTGGTCGAAATCGATCAGGTGACGTGATAGTGTCTCTCCTCAGCGGGCGCCTATCAGCGCATAGTGCCTGGTTTTGGTAATCTTCGCTCAAAATTTAGCGCTGTGCAATAAAAACAATAGAGTCCTTCTGTCTCAGGCCCTATGCGTGATAGGTTCCCTCGGAAATTTGATGTTCAAACTTCGTATAAGCACTCGAACGTAATATTTGTTGCGGACATCAAATTTCCTGAGGCAACCTATCACACGATGGTGCCTGAGACAGAAGAACTCTATTGTTTAAACAGACTAAGTTTAAGTGTATAGTCCCAAGCACAACGGGGTTTTAACTATACTTCTGATCCTCCCGGCCTCTTTTTTGTTTTGTTGATGGCACTCTATATATATACTGAAGGTGTCTTTTGTTGCTGTACATGTCAGTTTCCTCCCCTTGTGTTTACCACTCAGTGAGGCCTTTCTTATGCTGTCTAACTGTAACTGTCCAGCTTTGTTTGTTGGTTGTATTCGAAGAATACTTTCTAATTTTTATCTTGTATTGTCACCAATGTGATGAAAGTAATAAAGTTAAAGTTAATTCTTCTTTGGTCGGCGTTCCTTCTTCTTGCTGAGGAGAACCATCGTGTTTTTTCAAACAAATTACGGTAATTGTTTGTGACACCGGTCGAGCTCAACAGATTTTCGTGCTGAGCAACGCCTTTCAATGGCTTCGGACTGACAGTTTATACAGCGTTTCGTTCGATTAAAATCTACTCTGTTTGGAGACGTTTAAAGTGCTACTATGATGAAATCCGCATCTTTCCTTTTGTAGCCGTTTTAAAGTATCAACAAGAACTCTATATGAGAAGAAAAATGCCATTTACTGTTTTCCAATATCTCTTTTCTTTGCAGAGATATTTACGTTTATAAAATATGCAAATTAGCAAAGTGATGACGTCATAGACTCAACCAAATTCAGCTCAAATATGAAGAAACTGATATCTCAGCCAATTTGTATCGGAAGTCACTGATTCTTTGCAGCAGCACTCTGCTAGTTGTGTTTCACAATATGGACTTAGCAATTTGGTTACCATGGCAACATACTAGGTTCCAGATCCCACCGATATTAAAGGCTTTTCTGGCCAATTCTGGCATTATTTTTTGATATTTGCCAATGATGCTTTACATGCGTGATCTGGCGAGCACATGAATGGATTAGGCAGACGTCTTGCCCATGTTTCATTTTTCCGAACTGAAAAATTCTAAAATATTTAAAACAAATTGGTGGGGACTGGAAAAGAGTTAGTTGCCATGGTAACATAATTTTATTATAACTGTAAGTGTGTCATCTGTAGAACTATTAGTCTGCAGAGTTTTATTGGACTCTGCAGAAAAATGACCGAGATATCTCAATTTTTGTACTTGACATAAAATTGGATTGAGTAAATGACGTCATCAGTGCCCTAATTTGCATAATTTACGATTTTTTTAAGCTCAAATATCTCCAGAACTAAAATAGGTATTTGAAAACGGAAAACGCTATTTTGAATCTTTTGTTAAATACTCTATGAAACACCTAAAATTGCAAGGGGTGAAAATTTGATCATAGTAGCACTTTAAATTTTCCGATATTCGCACTTGTCGTTTGACCATTCTGATGACCCGAGGCACTTTTTGAAGAGTCCTCCTTGAGTGGGTCCTCCTTCCACCGGTGCAGAACCCTGATCTTTTCCCCGTGACTACTGATAGAGGGGGGGGGGGGTATTACTAAACTCTACTTCATATGTGGCAGGACCTTGAGGCGTCGGAGAAATCTTTTTTAATTTTACACAGGTTGGCTTTAGTTTGTTGATTTCGTCTTGGTTGGCATACATTCTACGACCCTCTCTTAAAGGCTTTTATCCATATCGACATCGTTATCACTGAAAACGAACTTAGAAAGTCAGTAAACACTAAAGACAAAGAAAATCCTCCTTATAAGTCACCAAACAAAAACAAAAAAAAACCAAAAAAATGTATAGATACAAGAGAGAATGAACCCTCTCTTGATAGATATAAACATTTTATGAGTTCCTTTACAAAAAAATATCCCCCACCCCTCCCCCTCCCCAACCTTTTATCCCGGTAATAAATACACTTTCCTATTCCAAGTTATAATCCCCCCAAAATTAATATTCTCGTCTAACTGCGGCTGCAGATGAGAAATTATTTTCAAACAATGGGAAAACTGTTTGCTTCTTGTTTGTTTCTAAACAAGTATGTTTTTACCCCACCAGCCAGAAAATACAACAACACATAACATACTCTTTATCAAATAGCCGGGGTGTTTTTTGTTTGTTTTGTTTTGTTTTGTTTTGTTTTGTTTTTTTTGCGGGTGAGCAGTCGTGCTTGGCTACTGCTGGAATAACAATAGGCTATTGTCAAAAAACGACACTTAGGATGCATCTTAACTTAGGAGGCTTTTGTGAATCTTACCTCAGGAGTATTTTCATTAGAACTCAGTGCACTCATACGGGATACCAGGTCGTCCATACTCTCATCCTGTTCAGACGGTGCACAAAGAGAGAGAGAAAGTACAATCCTTTCAGTTATTTTAAAACAATTATGCCGAGTTTATGTTTTTGTCATCTCAGCTCTAAGATAGCTTGTCATCTCTATGTGTAAGTCGAAGCTTCTCTAAGGTTATCAGGAACTAGGTAAACAAAGGTAAATAAAATGGGCACTGAGTCAGGGAAAGTAACACGGTGAAGAATATTCCAAAAGATATTAAACGAAAGTTATTCGAAAATTTGTGAGGCAAACGTTCCATTCTTTCAGTGCTGCAATCACTTATGTTAAAATGTTGGATAGCCTGCGTAGCAAGCGTTTCCGTAGGTTTTCCGCCCGTTCGAGGCATTTTTCGCATTTTGGCGGCGCGAAACTTGGGGCGAGCGCAACAAATGGAAGGTGGGGGGGGGGGGGAAGAGGGGAGACGCACTTTTTTGCGCTCGCTCCAATTTTCGCGCGTTCAAAAAGAGAAAAATGGTTTGAACCTGCGGAAACGCTTGCTACGCAGGCTACATGTTGGAAGGCTTTCGCAACACTCGTCTGACATTGATCTCCTGAAAATCATGACGCGGGGAACCGGCTAACAATACCTTTTGCGTGGGTTTCAATGCCACATAATGATTACCACTGTGGCCAAAGTAAAGAGTGTCAATTGAGGTGCCTAACGGGGGCCTAACAACTTTAACAAAATCGTCTTCCTGCAAAATAAAATTTTATCAAAAATCATCCTTTGTATTGAAATTAGTTTTAAGAAAGCAACGGAAACAAATACTGAACTGGACTCAAGTTACCCCATGCGCTGTTATGATGAGCAGTGAGTAATGCATTATTTCTGCAAAGGCGCTAATCACGACTGAATTAGCATAGTTATTTCGAAGCATCTTGACGGCCTCTGACCATGTAGGGGGTACCTCTTTTCCTCCCAGATCTACCTCACATAAGAATGCCAGACGATCATTTCCTTTGTTCTGTTTGGTAAACACAAAGAAAAAAACCTTCAAAAGCTTGTCTCATTTCTCAGGTTAAAGGTCTTTTATGGACGCAATACCTGTTTATTTTCATGAAAATAGGATGTGAGTTAAGATACAAATTAAACAAAAGAGGGGTAAATTTTTTGTGCAGGCCAGCAGACAGTCCATCCTATGCGAGGGGACTTTGGGTTATTCGGAGAACTGTTCTGATTTCCATCCATTAGTTATTATCTTCACATTTAAATTTTAAGACACCTTTAAATATCACTTTTTCATAATTTTCTTACAACTAATCAACCCTTTTCAAATCAGGAGTCCTGAAAAAATAACTATGCACTACATAAAAAATGTGCTCTACGTAGACTACAAGCTGGTCACTCTTTCCGCTTGGGTATAGTCAAGGAAAACAAACGTGCGACCGAGTGCGGAAACTGCCTGCCGCGTTGAAACGTCATCGTGTGTCGAGCCGCCAGTGTATGTAGTGTGAGGCTTTCCACGCGCTTCACGTTTCATCGTGACAGACGATTTTCGCGAACGCTTGAAGTCTGATGCACTCTGAAAACCTATGATGAAATTCATTACTTCAAACCTTCCTCCGGCTTAGAGAAAAACGGGAAAAAGTTATCTAAACATATGCCGGCTCTAAGACAACAACTTACGTCAAACTGGTGGCTTTCCAGATAATCAAAAATCAGATTGTGCAAGATGTCCGAGTTAAAACCGAGCTGGAACGCTGCAGCACGGTAAAAACACCTTCCATCACCCGGAGGATTAAATGAGATTTGAAAACCTTCCTCCGTAATTCTTTGCTGAAACGCCATTTCTATTTCCATTTTCTGATCAAAAGAAAAATGTATACAAAATATATAATTATTAAAGAAGACTTTAGCTTTCGTAATGAGCTTGCCACGCCTGGTCAAGGTCTGTGCAGTAAATGTTTAAGAAAGGGCAAAGAGCACATATGCGATAGCATAATACTTGAGCTTTACTTTCGAGAAAGTTAACTTACAATAACTTGAAAAGTTGACATGTTAGAAATATATTTCCACCACGTCTGGTATTCGGTGCCCTGGAAAAAAATACTTCGCCTCTTTGGTCCACTGTAATGACTCGGAGAAGAAAGCTGGGGAGGACTAGGTTCGAATTCGAGAACGAGGATTAACAGCGAACGACAATGGCGGATGTGGATCGAGCGGACAATGGCTGATCTGACTGTCTGTAGTGTTGCTGTAGGTATATTTTAGTTTACATTTTATTTTTTACCTATGTGTAAGTTTTATTTTTGCATGGCTCGTATTGTGACTCGCATGGCTCGCACTATATGACCCGCTTGGCTCGCTGGCTTGCATGTTTTGGCAGACCCGGTTCGGCTCTGTTTCACCCGTAATTATTGTTAAGGGAAGGTACGTTTTTTCTTGGGGGGGGGGGGGGGGAGGGCTGGGGAATTTTGGGATTTTTTTCCCAAAAAAGTGTTGGCCCTTCCTTGCGTTTTAACGAAAACACTCCTGACCCCCCACCTTTAGGTGACTGACGAAAGTGCGACCCCCCCCCTCACTACTACATGGTATGTTCCATGCTGTAGAAACCTCAGAACCTTTCACTTGTGAACGCAAAGTGTTTGAATATGAATATATCTTGATATTGAATGTGTGCACGCTGAAACAAAGAAAATGCGAACAATCAGTGTGGGATATTTACGTTTTATAGCTGAAGTTTGAATATGGAAGTATTTGAGTATTATAAAAGTTTTGAACATAAAATATCTAAGGGAAAATACACGCGCTTCTTTCTCCGACTAGCCAGCATTGCTGTTGGTTATTTTAACAGAAAGGTTTATTTGTTTAGCATGCGAAATCTGCCTCTCAAAAACAAATATTTCCTACATTTCCGACAGGGTAGAGCGCATTGTTGAATCTACTAGTAACTCTTCAGAACTAAACGACTCAGGAGATCAGGCAGCAGATAGCCAACAGCAAGAAGCTGAAGAAACGATACCTGAGTCAAGTACTTCTCGATACGGCCGCAAAAGGACACGAGTCATCCGAGAAAAACTATGTGCCATGGCATAATATACATGTACAAATGCAACCTAGTACCTATAGTAAAACACCAAATTAATCAAAGTAGGTGAAAAGAAAAACTTAATCTGTCAGAAAAATGGAAAGCATCATCACAAAAGTTCTCATTAAAAAATTCCAGAAAAGATGTGTGACCCTCCCTTGAATAGCTCACATGAGGCATGGCCCCCCCCTTTTGATGCTCACTTTCACTGATGTCCCTCCCCTCTGAGGCCCCAGCCCTCCCCCCCCCAAGAAAAAACGTACCTTCCCTAAGCATCTAAAAATTCATTTGTTTAATATTTTTTCATGCTTTACAGTTCAGCCTAAACATTCAACTCTCTCACCAGCCAAAAAGAATGGAAATGACTTTAGAGATTACATGAGGACCTTCAGGCGCGAAAAAAGTATGCAAATGTTAGTTTGAGGGGACATTGAATGTGCCATCCACTAATTAAGACCTGCAACATGAAAACGTAGTTCGCACGTTTCCTGCATCGCAGCATATGATCTCTCTCCTCCTGTTTACTAACAGGAGCCTCTGAGGAGGAGAGAGAGGCATATGATTGAGTTTTAATTACCGTAATTGATCCGCAAGCCTCATGTTGACTCGTGCAGAGAGAATCATAAGGCCAAAATTCTCTCCTCCGCAGAGGCTCCTGTTAACCGCGCACTTTATTTTTTCCCCCTTCTCAGCTTCCGCGCGTTTTTTTCTAACTGGCGTGCAGTCAAGGCGCGACTGTAGGAGGCCTCTACGGAGGAGAGAGAGACCACAAAACTAGTATTTTCAGGCCAGATAGAAAAGCTGGACTGGACTCTGGACTGGACTCTGGACTGGACTTTGGACTGGACTCCGGACTGGACTTTGGAGTGACTTTTATTGACTTGAAATGAACTTTGTGCCGTTATGCACGATTTATATTTCTTCTGTAAAAGTTGTGCAGGAATTTTTTTTCGTATTTGCCCTCACCCCCCTCTTCCAAAAAAAACTGATAAAACAAAATGGTCCATCCCTTAAATAAAAACAACTCAATTTAATTATGAACCAGTTTTTAGAAACATTTTAACAATTTACCAGAAAACCCACGCTCCTCCACGATAGCGCGCAGCTCGCGCGATATAATTTTCGATCTGCGTGGAGCCTGTTAGTGAGTAAAAGACCTATTGTTTTCTTTTCTGGCTTGAAAGGTGTTGACAGATTAAAACCGGGGAGTAGAAGAACCGATTACTGCGCGGGTTACAGTACGCGGTATGCCAACAAAATAAAGACATAAAATGGGGAAAAAATTGTAGTACTGTAGTACAGTGACTGTAGTACGTGTTTGATTTTCAAATTCGTTGGTAAATCGGCCATGTCCGATGTAAGAAAACTTCTGGTATCTGGCATGAGAACTGTCAGTGAAAAGACGCTTTGTGTTTTTTTTGAAATTCAATACTGGGAATATCTGGAATATATAGGTAACTGACAGGCGCGTTAACAAGCATCAAATAACAATCGCGTACCGATCACACACGTACTATCCGGACTATCTATTACGGTATTCCCACGTTCAACTCTGCGTTTGCAGAAATAATGGATTGTGGAAGTAATGGTTTTCACGATGGAGATGAGAAGTCCACGCGTACATATGCTAGCGTTGTCCGTGGAGAGGATTCGTCGGCTCCGATGACAAATTCGTGGTGGAGAAAATTGCAGCTTGAAAATGAAGACGAAGCCATCGTCCTGGCCACCAGGAACTCGATCGAGGATCTGGTAAAGGTACATGTACTTCACTAATTCCTCTAGCTAATCTGTCTAAACACAAATTTTTGGAATAAGGCAACTGTTTATAACCCATTCTTGAATCGACTCGAATCGTCTGTGTTGTAGTTTAATCGAATAAACGGAAGTCGATCCGCGGGACACCTAGAAAAATACCGCGAGAAGGCGAACAAGGATGGCAGAAAAGTTCGGAGGAATCGATTCGAATCGTCACTGCACACAGACGATTCGAGTCGATTCAAGAATGGGTTATAAACAGTTGCCTTATTCCAAAAATTTGTGTTTAGACAGATTAGCTAGAGGAATTAGTGAAGTACATGTACCTTTACCAGATCCTCGATCGAGTTCCTGGTGGCCAGGACGATGGCTTCGTCTTCATTTTCAAGCTGCAGTTTTCTCCACCACGAATTTGTTATCGGAGCCGACGAATCCTCTCCACGGACAACGCTAGCATATGTACGCGTGGACTTCTCATCTCCATCGTGAAAACCATTACTTCCACAATCCATTATTTTTGCAAACGCAGAGTTGAACGTGGGAATACCGTAATAGATAGTCCGGACAGTACGTGTGTGATCGGTACGCGATTGTTATTTGATGCTTGTTAACGCGCCTGCCAGTTACAGTGGAACCTCGATTTACTGAAGTGCCAAGGGACTGGGGAAATTGGTTCGTTATATCGAGGGTTCGTTATATCGAGGTTCTTTTCCATACATTACACTGAAAAATATCGTTCGTTATACCGGGGACTTCGTTATATAGAGGTTCGTTAAATCGAGGTTCCACTGTACCTATATATTCCAGATATTCCCAGTATTGAATTTCAAAAAAAACAAAGCGTCTTTTCACTGGCAGTTCTCATGCCAGATACCAGAAGTTTTCTTACATCGGACATGGCCGATTTACCAACGAATTTGAAAATCAAACACGTACTACAGTCGCTGTACTACAGTACTACAATGTTTTCCCCATTTTATGTCTTTATTTTGCTGGCATACCACGTACTGTAACCCGCGCAGTAATCGGTTCTTCTACTCCCCAGTTTCTATCTGTCAACACTTTTCAAGCCAGAAAAGAAAACAATAGGTCTTCTACTAACTAACAGGCTCCACGCAGATCGAAAATTATATCGCGCGAGCTGCGCGCTATCGTGGAGGAGCGTGGGTTTTCTGGTAAATTGTTAAAATGTTTCTAAAAACTGGTTCATAATTAAATTGAGTTGTTTTTATTTAAGGGATGGACCATTTTGTTTTATTTTAATTTTTTTTTTTGGAAGAGGGGGGTGGGGGCAAATACGAAAAAAATTTCCTGCACAACTTTTACAGAAGAAATGTAAATCGTGCATAACGGCACAAAGCAAAAAAAATTGCAAATTAGTCCCGAAAAATATTCATGCAGAAAAAAAATTTTCGCTTTATTTTTAATTATCAACTAATTAGTAAAATATTAAGTTCATTTCAAGTCAATAAAAGTCACTCCAAAGTCCAGTCCGGAGTCCAGTCCAAAGTCCAGTCCAGAGTCCAGTCCAGAGTCCAGTCCAGCTTTTCTATCTGGCCTCGATATTTGTCCAGACTCAAAGAGTGACAGAGCAAATGAACTACAAAACAGTTTTCAAAGCAACTAGATCAGACGAGCAGCGTTGATTTAACGGGAACAAGCCAGCTTAGGCCGGCAAAAAATTGAGGCAGGCGGCCAGCGCAATAGTGCGTGAATGAAATAGATCACTCCGGTACAATAAAGGCATAATATAAATATGCAATAGCGCATAACTGCAGGCCCGTAGCAATGCTGAAATAACTGAGGGGGCTGAGCAAAATTGGCCTAGTCAAAGTCCCCCCCCCAACCCCCCGTCAAAATACAGACGTTTAACAATTAGATCATAAGGTATACAGAATTCATCTCAGATAGATACTAACACTGTTTACAGTGCCACAGTTTGTGTTCAATTTCGTCAAAAAGGACACCTTTATGGGGACATCGCTCGTTGAAAATTTGCCTAAAAGGTGGTTCTTGTTTGCTTTTTTCCCGACAAGGTTGTTGGCAACATCCACCAGATTTAATATAGCATCAGTTTTAAAAAAGCATCCCTAACGTTACAAGGTTTGAAATTCAAACATTTCGGCAGCTAAGCTACGACTTTTGGACCTGTTTTACCTATATTTACGTAATTTACGTAACGTTAATCACTCGAGTGGTGAGATAAATTTAATTTTGTTTCTTATACACAGCAGTTGCTTAGCTATTAAAGGGTATTAAGGTCCTTCACAGTCTTAAACTATACTGCCAGGGTCAAGGTGAAATGGGTGAAGAAAAACATTGGTAAGAAACCTGGGTGACTGAAATGTGGGATGGGCTAGTAGATTTTTGAAGCCCACTTATCCGGTAGCTAGTGACTCAACATATATCAAACCCTGTTAAAGGTTGTGAAATTAGAAAAAGCACTTTTACCATCAGCATTCAAGACTGATTCTTGCACATTAATTTGTTTTATTTATATATTTTTTGGCCCGTTAATTGTTATATTTTTAAACTTCCAAAAATTCTGGGGGGGGGGGCTCGAGGCCCCCTGCCCCTCCCCCTGCTACGGGCCTGAACTGGCCAGTGCAAGCGTAGGTTATACTTTGCTCGACAGATATCAGCTGAATAAGGAACTGGCTACGCAAGTAAAGCAGTCTATTCGCACATGAGATAAGAACAGCTCATGACAGAGCTGACTACCAAGTAAAGTAGTCTGCTCACAGATAACAACAGTCCAGTAAAGAACTGACTTCCCGAGGAAAGCAGTCTACTAACAGATGAAACAGCTCAGTACATGCAGAACTGACTACCCAAGTTTAGTATTCTGCTCACACCCAAGCAGAGCAGAATTGAGGGTTTGAGAAGGTTAATTTTCTGTTTGCTCGACAGATAAAACAAATCTCTAAGTAACTGTCTAGCCATTTCCAAGCAAAATGCCAATAGCATATTTAAAAATAGTAATTGTCCAGGGACGGCGGAGCCGGGGGGGGCTGGGGGGGCCTTAGCCACCCCACTTTTGAGGAGGATGACATTTTATTTTGTTTTAGATATTTAGTATATTTTATCCAGGCTAATTATTTCAAGAAATATCTCGCGGAGAATGCTGTAAATACGATTTCCGGGACTCTAGATTTCAAAATTTTCTGGGGGAGGATGCCCCCAGACCCCACTACGAACTCGCGCCTCCGGCGGTCGTTTTCAGCCCCCCCACTTCAAAATACGCTCCGCCGTCCCTGTTGTCACTTCAGCTTACCAGCCGATCTTTTTCGTTGCTTTAATACAGGGTTTGATATCGTCTTAGACCACTGGCGAGTACACGCGAGTCGCACAACCTCGTCCGTTTGTTTTCCGTCCAAATCTGTTTCAGTTATCGAGGCACGAAAATAATGTCTCTCTAGCAGTCTAATAACTTTTTGCTTTGGTGGCTGAAAATCATCTGTACTTGCCATATACTATGCAAGGAAACAGTCACAAGGCTGACAAAGGAACACCGAATATATATAGATACACATAACGGTCAATCATAGCTGAATGCAGCTCGTTCCAGAAATCCAGGGTAGAACTAAATTATAATCGAGGCCGTAAAGGCGCCGCATTTCAATCTATTTATGGTATTTACGTATAGAAATGAAAATTGATGGTCTGACAAGTGAGCGATGACGATTTTGCTTTCTCTCGTACATATGCTACTTACCAAGTCATCCTTCTTGCGGCGTTCGGAAGAGCATCGACGACCTAAATCGAGAAACGATTTTTGAAATCTCGCGACAAAAAAATGCACATTCTCAGTTGCCGTGAGTCTAGTCAGAAGAATCGTGTGAACGTTCCGGCAAAGTACTTATCACAAAATTTATGTCACTATTAACAAGAATTCATGATGGAAGAAAAAACCTTCGAATTCGACTTAATGTAAAACCATTTTGAACTCTCTCACTCAACGCAAAAAATTATGAAATTAAAAACCAGTTGATTACGTAAGTAAAAAGGCCCCCTTTCACTGACCCAGCGCTAACTCTAATGTTGCTTATTTTGATTTGTTTGCCGTGACAGTGAGATATGTAGCTCACGCAAATGTTCTAATATTTCATTATAATAGTTTAATTGAGACTTTGAAAGGAGTTTTACTTTAGACGGCAATCAACTGTTTGTTCTTCTTTGACATATTTTAAAATGCGTTTTGTTCTTTCACAGTTACGTAATAAAAAAACAAAGCTCAGCAAAGTCCTTTGTGTCATGTTTTTGTCACCGTTTTTGGCCTTAAAGATGCAGAAATAACAAACGGCTTGGAAAGTAAAATTTCATTGCAAAAAATGGGAAAAAAACAATGTTACTCTTGTGTAATTCATCTCCTAATGTAAAATTCAAGTAAAAATCACTTCCATGCAGCTGATACATTTCGTAAAGGTGATATTTCCATACTCTGGGCATTAAAAAGCACGGGCAGTTATCGTTTTATTTGCAAAACTCGTCCCTAGGGCATGAAAAACTTGGCACACGGGGAGTACAGTCGATAAACGTTTAGCGTCTTGCTACGGCTGATATCGAGGTTAGTTGTTCATAAAAAAGGTTGAATTTCGTCATGATTCGTCGACTATGTGATCAATGACACCGATATGTGGCGTTGTGATGAATTTTGGTCATTTAAAAATTATCAAAAATATTTGACCTCCAATCGGCAACATATTTAAGATACTGAAAATGAGTTCTACTTAACAGAATATATCTTCCATCCGTCTAGGCGTTGAAATGATAAGTTTGCGCTTAGCCAGGGTTCTAACAGTTATCGCCCAAATTGAATTTCACCTCTCTGCAACTGTTGAGTGACGTTTTTTCTTTTACCCTAAATTGAAAAACACCTGAAAATTTATTACATTTTTTCACTCGTACCCTCGAAAGAGGGTAATAACGAATCCCCTAAAACGAAAATGGCAAATTGAATTTCACGCCGGCAAAACTTGTCACTGACTTGTGCATGACACCGAGTCACTTCATTTTCAACACAATGCATGATACAACGTTCAAAAGCTTAAGTTTTCAAATAGGTGTTAAGTTTTGCGGCGGTGAAATTTGTCTGTATTTTCCTTTATAAAATATAGTTTGTTGAGTGACTTAAGGGCTGAAGAGTTTTTTTCCCCCTATAACAGCTATCTAAGTGACGATCAAACAAAAAAAAAACCCACGAGTACGTATACAAGCACACCACTCCGATCTCTGATTACTATTAGGGACTGTTCGTTATTTATGGCTAAGCGGAGGTCGGTGATTTTCAACCAATTCAGGCATATGAAAAATTTACCCCTCCCCGAAAGTGGGTATTTTAAAAAATTACCCCCCGTTTATGTGACAGTTTCAAAATTTTACCCCCCCCCCCTCCTCCCTACCCTCAGGACGCGACGTGCTTACAATTGCGAAATTGCGTACAACATGTGTTCTGGCCGCGTGCCGATAAACCAAAATCAAGTGCAAGGCTCATTTGTGATCATACAGTATGGAAGCACTCAGCAAGGAAAGTAAATTTGCAGCGCCGGCATTAACGTGCGCCCAGAGAAGATCCGATTCGACAGAGAAATCAACGGTAGGAAAGTTTGTAAGAAGTTCATCGCAAGGCTTGAACCAGTTTTGCTGTTTGAGGATGGCTATATACGTACGCACTGCAATACTGTAAACTACAACTGGCCCCGGCAAATGACACATGTGTGGGTTTTGCTAATATCAAATATCAGATTGCATGTATTTTAAAGGGATTTAATAAGTTATATACTGGAACCTTTAGATAACGCTACTCCACGTCACGTTTTCTTGGCTTTTCAAACTATAAAGACCAGGTTCTTTGGAAATAGAATTCTCGAAACAGAGATCAACTTTTTTAAATATGTCTGCAACACGGCTACACAAGTGTTGAAACAACAGTTTCTAAAAGTTTACCCCCCTTATTTCTACAGTATTTAAAAAAACATCCCCCCTTTTTCATTGATTTTGAAAACTTTAACCCCCCCCCCCCCACTCTAAACACCGGCCCCCCTTAGGCATAAATAACGAACAGTCCCTTAGTACTAACAAGTCTTGATTCGCAGCTTTGTCGGGATCTTCCGCCCGTCTGGACGCTGAAATGAAAGAAGAAAAGAGTTATATTACGGAAGATATACATTACGGATATATATTATGGAAGATATATATTACTTTCAGCCAGGGTTCTGACAGATATCGTTGATTTCGCCGATCTGCAACTGTTGGGCGACCTGTTTGTTTCACCTTTCATTGATAAACATCCTGAGCTTTTACGCAGTGTTCGGCCTAAACCTTTAGCTCACTCATCTGCCATATAAAAATGTATATGTTGAATGACTTTAGAAATGAAGAAATTATTTCGTAGTGAGGGTCAAACTAAACGAAAAAAAATCCCGCCTTAATTTGTGAAAAAGCAATTAAAATTCTTAACGTGTGAGAATTCATTTTATATATGCAGTTGACATTGTACTGTAATTCTCAATTTGGCTTGTTTTAATCGTTTCATTGTACGTATGCAGAGGTGTGAACAACGTGAACCTTATGATATCTAGCAGTCATAATAGTTTTGCTTTAGACGTCAATCAGTCTATATTTCTTGCCAGTATGGGTGTTTCTATTTTGATTTTTAATTGGCTCGACATCAAGTAAAAATTTCACTGTTGTTGCGACGGTCCTCGTTCTGTAGAATGAAATCAAACAGTGGGAATTTTGAATCGGCGCCACTGAAATGACACCAAGTTTTTTCAGTACAGAAATATTGTGGTACCTACTAATTCCCTCTGCTCGGAAATGCCGTGACTGGTTTTGAGCGCGCGGATTCATTTCGCTGCTGTGACGTGTGAAAACGAAAAAATTTGTAAGGCATGAAGTGGGTTTGAAATGTTGAGCTGGTACTCAATCTCGTCCCTAAAGCCATCTCCAAGAAGGAGCTGGCCATATTTTTTCCATGACAGGATTTCCTTTTTATACCCAAAAGACAAATTGAAAAGATCTTCAGAACTTTTCTGCAATAGGAAGTTTAATAAACACCAAAGCTACTGTTACAATCCGAGGCAGGTCAAAAACTCAATTACAGTAGAGTACTGATCAGTCGAAACTAACAACATCCATAAACTGAAAAACTATCTTTGTCTAGCAATGGAGATCTGAAAAGCTATAGTCGCTATTTTCTGACAACCAACTGACAAATTTTCTGTGAAAAAAAGAATCTAATT
Organism: Siderastrea siderea; assembly: GCA_964030785.1. Classification (NCBI taxonomy): domain Eukaryota; kingdom Metazoa; phylum Cnidaria; class Anthozoa; order Scleractinia; family Rhizangiidae; genus Siderastrea; species Siderastrea siderea. The sequence goes on along the minus strand of OZ034969.1, from coordinate 14,170,920 downwards.
CATGCTAATTTCATCATTACCAGAAACGTTTTTCTTTTTTTTGACACCTTGCCTCTTAAAATTTTACTTCTTTGCCTTTGGCAGCAGAGAGTAACGTGCAACCGCTTTCTCATGCAATTCAACATTGGTGTAATCCTTGTTATGCTTCGTGATCTCAATACGGTGATCGATGAAGTGATATTCTGGCAGGGTGACAGGCATTTTCGCCCTGAAAGAATAAAAACAATCTTGGATCAGTGACTAGCGATGTAACGTATACGGACACACACGAAAATTAATCAACATAAGATAGAGAACAAGGCCTAGAATCAGTTATAAGCAGTTAACAGGGAACCTGAATTAAGAGGTTGTTGGATTGTTTGGTTGTCACTTAAATGAAATCCACCAAATAATCAAGAAGTCTACAAGGTGTCCATTTTTAGGGAATTTTTGTCGAGTAGCGGGCCACGTCTTGAGGGGAGCAAAACATTATTTAGACTTTGGCAAGAAAAGATACTATTATAAACGAGTAAAGTACTTTATGGCTCTCAACCGAAGCATTCACTAAATTGCAGCATTCCTTTTTAAGATGCAAATGAAGCTAAATTAATGACACACTGAGTTTAAATAACTTACTTGTAAGTAGTTTTGAAATCACATCGGTAATGGCCACCTCCTTCAACTTCAAGAGCCATTGCAACATCACCCTTCAGCATTCCATCACGCACATACATCTTCTCAGTGGAGGGTTCCCAGCGCAGTATCTTCTTCTGCATAACAGGACCATTGGCGGGAAAGTTCACACCGTGAAATCGAATGTCGTAGAAGAAACAGTCGTCTTTCTTACTGTTGATTGAGAAAAGCACTACTTACATCTTTCGAATAACCAATACCTCAAAATATGTGCTACTTTCAACTTTAATTAAGATTGTCAGTAAAACTTGTTCTCACTTTTTCTTCCACATGAAGTAAAGAAAACAAAACGTTTTACAAATAATGCAAAATACAGACTTGTACCACGAGTACATTGAAAAAAAAAAGGCTTATTGGCGGTTGGAACTATTTTCAACTGGGCTTCTACTGTTTCATGTAATGTTTATTTTGCTCATTATCAATTTCTTTGCCGTCCAATTTTTTTTGCCATGAATTTTATATTTAACACAACTGATCAAAGTGGAAAAATGTTTGCTATGAAATATTTTGGAACCGGAAATAAAGCTGAAATAAGGTAAAAAGCCCCTGAACTGATTTTGAACACCAAATATTTTCGCGCCTATCAGGCTCAGTTTTCAAAAAAGTTCCTACTGATTTCCATTATTTGCTTACGAAAATGAGGAAGTAGAACTTGTGGAGAATAATAGCTATCGTGAAAAAAAACGTATTCCAGCTTAAAACGAGAGCGAACGGTGGGTGATGAGTTTGTAAGTACGGAAACTGCTAGTTCCCGCTTATTTTTAACTCAGCATTTAGTTTTCAACTTGACCAAAGAAATATAAATCGGGTAAAATAGAACAGAGCCCAAACATTAATTGCCTCCGGAGTAAGTGAATTTTTTAAAGAGGAAACTGAAGTAAGCTTACGTATTTCTCACCTAATGTGGCTGGTTGCTGTACACACGGCCTGGTCTTCAAAGACCATGCTTCTTTCCCAAGAATACCCCTCAGGAAATGTCTGCTTGAAATAGTCAGGTATATCTGCAGGATACTGGGTAAATGCCCTGTTACCGTACTGATGTGCTGGTGTCAGGATATCGAATGCAAATGGCAGAGGTGCGCCTTTGGTAACAACAAGTTCCAGCCAATGCGCTCCCCTAAAATACAGAAAAAAAAGAGGCTTAAGGTCTTTATGACACCGCCCAGTTGCAGTTGATCGACACAGCTAAACCGCTTTAGCCAGCTAAAAGGACACAGTCAGGAATTCACGATTTCTTCTTAAACCTGTTGGGAAACCAGTTAAACACCCGTTTAGCTTGGCAGGAACACAGGACTCGGTCCAAAGCTATTGGTGTTATAATCCTGATTGCATGGAGTTCAAAGGACGGTTTGTATAAGAATTTAGCAGATAAATTAATAAAAGTTATAAATAAAGACAAAAATGGAGCAAAAATAGCTCATTATATACCTGTAGTATTTGCAAAACTAAAACTCACTTAAGTGACTCTGAAACGGCCAAATGCACCACAGAAACACTTCAAAGAAATAACTGAAGAGAAATGAGGCATTTGGGTTGTACTTTTGCCTCTGATTTCTAACTCAGTCCTAACACGTCAATTGATGGCCATACAAAACTTCTTCAGAAGTTGTTTACTCACTCGTGAGGGTTGCCTTTTCCTTCGCCTTTAATCGTGAAGACGTGCCCGTTCACAGTTCCTTCCAAATGCAGCTTAATCTTCATGTCTTTTGATATTACACTCTGTTGGATTGCAAAACAAGAAACGGAACTGTAACTGAAAGGAAATTAAAAGTGTACACAGATTTATGTGCCAAAAGAGCCAGTAGAATGACTTCTATACTACATACCATGATGTATAATATGGAGTAAGACGGCGACTTTAGCAGCTTCTGCAGGTGTTCTGACCGAATCAAAGTCACCTCGTCGAATGGGGCTTCAGTTCTCAGAGTAGCTTTATAAACCAGAATCATGTCACACCCAGTATCTCACTTCAACCAATAAAAAAAGGAAACCCTAATCAGAAGAACCAAAGATTAATTGACGTCAAAAGTGAAACTTAACTAGGCCTTCTAAATTAAAACTGCTATTATTAGATATCAAAAGATTCAGGTGATCTCGTGATGAAATCCACCAAATAATCAAGACGTCTACAGGCGAAATAATTTCTTCATCCCTAAAGTCATTAAATATATACATTTTCATATGGCAGCTGAATGAGCTAAAGGTTTAGGCCGAAAACTGAGTAAAAGTTCAGGATGTTTGTCAATGAAAGGTGAAACAAATAGCCGCTCAACAGTTGCAGATCGGTGAAAACAACGATATCTGTCAGGACTCTTGCTGAGTGTAAGATATCTCTTCCATAATTGGTATCATTTCAACGATTACACCGGCGGAAGTGGTAATCAGAGATCGGAAGGGAAGGCTTTTACACATATTCGCGGGTTTTTTGTTTGCTCCTCACTAGATTGTTCTTAAAGAGGAAAGAATTTTCATCCCTAATGTCATTCAACAAACTATAGTTTTACATGGCTGGTGAATGAGTAGCCTCCACAGCGGTCAAGCGTACAACGCGTGCGCATTTTCCGCCATAATTTACGAACGAAAGTACAGACTTTTTTCACGTTGAGTATGTGTTTCAAATGAAGTGACTGTTATGCACAAGTTGAGTTTTGACGGCGTGAAATTCTTTTCGCCGGGACATGTTATCCATCGATTTCATTTTTAGAGGGATCGTTATTAACCTCCTTCGATGGCACGAACTACATGAAAAATTTTAATGAATTTCTAGATGTGTATCACCCTGTGTATCAATTAAGGGTGAAACAAGATTTCAAACGTAACTCAACAGTTGCATATTAGTGAAATTCAATTTGGGCGATACCTCCTAGAACCCTGGCTAAGGGTAAAGTTATCATTTCAACGCCAAGATGGATGGAAGATTCTGTTGAAATATTGTTTATAATCGTTAAATTTCCAAAATTCATCACAACGCCACACATTGGTGTCATTGGTCACATAGTCGAAGAATCGCGACGAAATGGAACTGATTTTATCCGAGGTGGTCTTTTTTATTCAACTGCAACTATTGTTATCTGTCGAGCCGGAATGTTATTCGCTACTGAGTGCACAAGAACATGCCGTTTTCTGCGCTAGATGAGCAATGTACATTTCATAGTATAGTTTCTTCTGCTAACACTGAGTAGTTAGTTCTTAGAGTGAAAACAAGACTTCTTGTGATTAGAAATACTTTTTTCTACTTCAGTCCTAGGGACGCCTGGCGGTACACGCGCTTTGCTACACCAAAGCCGACGCCTTGCCTCAATTTTTTGCCGGCCTAAGCTCTAACGGTAATTCCTGTTAAATCAACGCTGCTCTTTTTACGTAGTTGCTTAAATTTTTTGTTCTTCATTTGCTCTTATTCTTTGAGGGTGGATAGGTATTGTACGCGCGGGGGCACTTAAGGTGATTCCATTCAATTGCATTGGGCATCCTTTCTGCGCATCCTTTTATGCGTAACTAGCGCGCTCACGAGCGCGCGCACGTTCGGAACTTGGTAGTTTTTCTATTAAAACTGAGTTGTTCAGAGAAATACATGGTCGTTTTCTCCTAATTGAGCACGGTGACCCCATTTTTTATTGTATAAATTCAATTAGGGCAGTGTTCCAAACGCAATATAAAAAAGTTGGCAAAAATCTATGATCAGATTTTGCAAATTCAAAGAAATCCTACCAAAAAAGCGGTTTAGAGTAGAGGACCGCACATCAAGCTACCGTCATGACCGTCTACTTTTTGAGTGTCCAGTAAATTTGAAGCTTTTCGGACACGTTTTGTACGACACAGATGACTACACCTACTGTATAAAGTCAACTTATACGTGAAATATCAATCAGCAGTGGAAATATTAAGCATTTTGGCCTCGTGCGGTTATTGTCTGAAAATGCCTTTAAACACTGTATTCGTCAGCAGTATACCACTAAAACGAACACGGTGATCCCCAATTTTTATTGCAATTTTAGAACCTACATGACGTTTTGAATATTTGTGCCAAGTTTCATTACAAATCTATGACAGATTCTTTTACCAGGGAATCGCCTTAAGGCCCTCGCGTGAACTGTATCGCCAGATATTGAAGACATTAGTTTTGTGGTTTTATGATTCTCTCTGTATGAGGCTTGCGGATCAATTACTGCAAATGCCAAAAGTAATTATCTCAATCATATTCTGCGATGCCGAAATGTGTGAACTATGTTCTTATGGGTGGTGAGAGAGTTGAATGTTTAGGCTGAACTGTAAAGCATGAAAGAACGTTAAATCAATGAATTCTCGGATGCTTATTAATTAAGGGTAAAACAGGGCTTAAACTTCAGGAATACAGAAAATAAGTTGCTGATTGGACGTCAAATATATTTTTTATAATTTTTGAATTGCCAAAATTCATCACGACGCCACATAAGCTCCTCGCGCGAATTGTGACGCCAGATATTGAAAATAATAGTTTTGTGGTTTTATGATTCTCTCTTCATGAGGTTTGCGGAATTTGCAAATGTCAAAAGTAATTATCTCAATCATATGCTGCGATGCTGAAATGTGCGAGCTATATGTTCTTTTGGCTGGTGAGAGAGTTGAAATTGAAATAATTGAAATAATTCTAGTGTTATAGAATTTTATTATACAAAAAAATTCCGTGATCTATACATCTAACTGTACGAACAAAGAAGAGTCGAATAAGGAATAGGGAATTATTGGAGGAGTACAGGCTACTTAAGTAATCAACTGGTTGTATAATTAGGTATCACATGTTTTAGAAGTCGAAGGCTTTTTGTTTATCCTCGCTAGTTTGTTATTGAAAGTGCTGTAGAATTTCTTCATCCTCAACGTCATTCTCACAAACTACATTCTATACAGCTGGTGAGTGAGTTAAATGTTCCTGGCGGATTGTTTGTCAATTGAGGATGAAACAAACGTTACCTTCCTAGGCGTTATACATCTTTTTGCCACTAGAATTTCATCGTCCAGACGGACGGAAGATTGAAAGCTGCGAACCAAAATGAATTGCCAGCTAGGGATTACATAACAAAGAAAAAAGGAGACGTCTGCGTGCCGGTCAGTGTAAAACACAGACTGCGGACCAGGGGTAAAAGGCAGACTGAGGGTAAAATGCAGACTGCAGACTAAGGGTAAAATGCAGGCTAGGGGTAAAATGCAGAATGAAGACTACAGACTGCAGAGACAGCAGGAAATACGTCTGCGCTCGTAGAGGTTCGTAGAAATCTATTAAAAATTTATTTAATATGGTCAAAATGGAATGGAATACGTTGTTCATAAGAGAGTTTTGCTTCAACTTCAAGCCGTAGATTGTAGAATTTGATCGGACTACGCAAAGCAACCTGTGTAATTAGTGAATAAACTGGGACGGGGATAAATGTAGAGCTAAATATCTCATTAATCGGAACCCGCAGTGTTCCAAAAGATCGCTTTTTACGAATGGACTTTATTTGCGAACTGAGCTGAGGTAAAACGTCAAGCCTCACCGGCGACATGTAGTTCCCTGTCGGTCACCCGTCCAAGCACTAACCCCGCCGAACAGGGCTTAACTTTGCTAATCGGAATTTTTGCTTGGTGGAAAAGCTCTTCTACTTCTCAATTAGTAAACAAACTTTCCTATTAGAACACGAAAAGTATATTGCAAACATTTTGACCATATTAAAAAGGTTTTAATAGATTTCTACGAACTTCTACGAGCGCAGACGTATTTCCGGCTGTCTTTTCTCTCATTTCAGTTTCCCCTGCTCTGCAGCCTGTAGTCTTCATTCTGCAATATACCCCTAGTCTGTGGTCTTCATTCTTCATTTTACCCCCAGCCTGCATTTTACCGTTAGTCTGCAGTCTGCATTTTACCCCTGGTCTGCAGTCCGCAGTCCACAGTCCGCAGTCCGCAGTCCGCAGTCCACAGTCTGCAGTCCGCAGTCCGCAGTCCGCAGTCCGTAGTCTTCCCCTTACACTGACCATCTGCGCACAGGCTAGGGGTTACATAAGTTTGGGAGCTTTCATCACTACACAACATATTTGGTGAGGACATAATCTAATTTTCACTTTGTTTTCAACTGACGACAATGCTGTAGCTTGAACTGAACTTGGTACTGCAGTAACAGAATCCTACATAGGCTTTCTCAAACGTTCGTTTCAAGTTTCCTCTAATTCGCCTGCAATCGATATCTCAGCTGGCAAGTTCACCACAACTGGCTTGTAAAGAATATCTCCAGCCTGTGTTTTTACTTTCTTCTGCACTGGACTATGTTTACTCGTTCTACGTGCCGTTCACTACACAACGAAAACTTGCCCCACGAATGCCCACAGTAACGTCCAAATTTGCACTCTTCGTACCCTAACCCCCCCCCCCCCCCCTTAAACAGACATCCAGAACTTCCTAACTAAACATTGGTGTTTTCCTTGTACAGCCAGACTCATGTCTTCCATTAATAATAATAATAATAATAATAATAATAATAATAATAATAATAATAATAATAATAATAAGAAGAAGAAGAAGAAGAAGAAGAAGAAGAAGAAAGTTTTGTTACATAATTAATGACCACTGTATTTAATGAAGAGAGTCGGCTTCTTTTCTCCTTTTCGAAATTCTCAAGGAGTCGTTGGGCTATCTGATCATGACCAGCATATTGCGTAACCGCGGATATCACAGAACTTCACTTGACATGGACTTTTTTGTGATTAACCGGGAAGGTCTTTTAAAGTAGTAAAATGCTCACAAAAAATTAAATGATGGTTTCGTTACAAATGACGTGAATGATTATTCGTTTCAGATTGTGTGAGTTACATAAGTAAGCAAAACAAGGCTCGACTCTAGCTTTGATAAACAAATACAAAATCATCCGATTTATTTACACTTCAGAAAATAATTATTTGGTGAGAAAGTACCGGAGCTTACATGTCAAACCACCGGACGTTACGTCCCGCCTCCGGCCTCAAACGAAACCCATGGCTGATGATCAGCATCCAGGAGCAAGATCATAAGCTAACTATTGAGGATTTGATGAGCACAGTGGCGACGCTAGGGAAAGGTTTTCACTTGTGCAGCTTAGTGTATTCTGAAGGTTCTTCGGCTTGTCCCCCTCGCCAAGCGCACAACTCGCTTTATGCTGTAAACATAGATGGATAGTCTCTCTAATTGTCACTTCAACTTCCCAGCCGATCTTTTTCGTTGCTTTGATACCGGGTTTGATATCATCTTTGTCCACTGGTGAGTACACGCGAGTTGCACAACCTCGTCTTTTCCGTCCAAATCTGTTTCAGTTTATGGCGAGGCACGAAAATACTGTCTCTCTACCAGTCTAATAACGTTTTGTTTTGGTGGCTGAAAATCACCTGTAGTTGCCATATACTATGCAAGGAAACAGTCATAAAGCTGACAAAGGAACACCGAATATATATAGATACACATAGCGGTCAATCATAGCTGAATGCAGCTCGTTCCAGAAATCCAGGGTAGAACTAAATTATAATCGAGGCCGTAAAGGCGCCGCATTTCAGTCTATTTAAGGTATTTACCTATAAAAATGAAAATTGATGGTCTGACAAGTGAGCGAGGACGATTTTGCTTTCTCTCGTACATATGCTACTTACCAAGTCATCCTTCGTGCGACTTTCGGAAGAGCATCGACGACCTATAAATCGAGAAACGATTTTTGAAATCTCGCGACAAAAAAATGCACATTCTCAGTTGCCGTGAGTCTAGTCAGAAGAATCGTGTGAACGTTCCGGCAAAGTACTTATCACAAAATTTTATGCCACTTTTAATGAGAATTCATGATGGAAGAAAAAACCTTCGAATTCGACTTAGTGTAAAAACATTTTCAACTCTTTCAACGCAAAAAACTATGAAATTAAAAACCAGTTGATTACGTAAGTAAAAAGGCCCCCTTTCACTGACCCAGCGCTAACTCTTAATTTTGCTTATTTTGATTTGTTTGCCGTGACAGTTAGATATGTAGCTCACGCAAATGTTTTAATATTTGATTATAATAGTTTAATTGAGACTTTGAAAGGAGTTTTACTTTAGACGGCAATCAACTGTGTGTTCTTCTTTGACATATTTTAAAATGCGTTTTGTTCTTTCACAGTTACGTAATAAAGAAACAAAGCTCAGCAAAGTCCTTTTGTCATGTCATGTTTGAAATAACAAACGGCTTGGAAAGTAAAATTTCATTGCAAAATATGGGGAAAAAACAATGTTACTCCTGCGTAATTCATCTCCTAATGTAAAATTCAAGTAAAAATCACTTCCATGCAGCTGATACATTTCGTAAAGGTGATATTGCCATACTCTGGGCATTAAAAAGCACGGGCAGTTATCGTTTTATTTGCAAAACTCGTCCCTGGGGCATGAAAAACTTGGCACATGGGGAGTACAGTCGATAAACGTTTAGCGTCTTGCTAGGGCTGATATCGAGGTTAGTTCATAAAAAAGGTTGAATTTCGTCATGATTCGTCGACTATGTGATCAATGACACCGATATGTGGCGTTGTGATGAATTTCGGTAATTTAAAACTTATCAAAATATTTGACCTCCAATCGGCAACATATTTAAGACACTGAAAATGAGTTCTGCTTAACAAAATATATCTTCCATCCGTCTAGGCGTTGAAATGATAAGTTTGCGCTTAGCCAGGGTTCTAACAGTTTTCGCCAAAATTGAATTTCACCTCTCTGCAACTGTTGAGTGACGTTTTTCTTTTATCCTGAATTGAAAAACACTTGAAAATTTATTGCATTTTTTCACTTAGTTCGTACCCTCGAAAGAGGGTAATAACGAATCCCTTCAAAACGAAAATGGCAAATCGAATTTCACGCCGGCAAAACTTGTCACTGACTTGTGCATGACACCGAGTCACTTCATTTTCAACACACTGATACAACGTTCAAAAGCTTAAGCTTTCAAATAGGTGTTAAGTTTTGCGGCGGTGAAATTTGTCTGTATTTTTGTTTATAAAATATAGTTTGTTGAGTGACTTAAGGGCTGAAGAGTTTTTTCCCCCTATAACAGCTATCTAAGTGACGATCAAAGAAAAAAACCCACGAGTACGTATACAAGCACACCACTCCGATCTCTGATTACTACTAGTACTTAACAAGTCTTGATTCGCAGCTTTGTCGGGATCTTCCGCCCGTCTGGACGTTGAAATGAAAGAAGAAAAGAGTTATATTACGGAAGATATACATTATGGATATATATTATGGAAGATATATATTACTTTCAGCCAGGGTTCTGACAGATATCGTTGATTTCGCCGATCTGCAACTGTTGGGCCACCTTTTTGTTTCACTTTTCATTGATAAACATCCTGAGCTTTTACGCAGTGTTCGGCCTAAACCTTTAGCTCACTCAGCTGCCATGTAAAAATGCATATGTTGAATGACTTTAGAAATGAAGAAATTATTTCGCCTGTAACAACAATGTAGTGAGGGTCAACTGAATTAAACGAAAAAAAAAATCGCGACTTAATTTGTGAAAAAGGAAATAAAATTCTTAACGTGTGAGAATTCATTTTATATATGCAGTTGACATTGTACTGTAATTCTCGATTTGGCTTGTTTTAATCGTTTCATTGTACGTATGCAGAGGTGTGAACAACGTGAACCTTATGATATCTAGCAGTCATTAGTTTTGCTTTAGACGTCAATCAGTCTATATTTCTTGCCAGTAAGGGTGTTTCTATTTTGATTTTTAATTGGCTCGACATCAAGTAAAAATTTCACTGTTGTTGCGACGGTCCTCGTTCTGCAGATTGAAAACAAACAGTGGGAATTTTGAATCGGCGCCACTGAAATGACACCAAGTTTTTTCAGTACAGAAATATTGTGGTACCTACTAATTCCCTCTGCTCGGAAATGCCGTGACTGGTTTTGAGCGCGCGGATTCATTTCGCTGCTGTGACGTGTAAAAACGAAAAAATTTGTAAGGCATGAAGTAGGTTTGAAATGTTGAGCTGGTACTCAATCTCGTCCCTAAAGCCATCTCCAAGAAGGAGCTGGCCATATTTTTTCCATGACAGGATTTCCTTTTTATACCCAAAAGACAAATTGAAAAGATCTTCAGAACTTTTCTGCAATAGGAAGTTTAATAATCACCAAAGCTACTGTTACAATCCAAGGCAGGTCAAAAACTCAATTACAGTAGAGTACTGATCAGTCGAAACTAACAACATCCATAAACTGAAAAACTATCTTTGTCTAGCAATGGAAATCTGAAAAGCTATAGTCGCTATTTTCTGACAACCAACTGACAAATTTTCTGTGAAAAAAAGAATCTAATTCATGCTAATTTCATCAACACAAGAAACGTTTTTCTTTTGCTTGACACCTTGCCTCTTAAACTTTTACTTCTTTGCTTTTGGCAGCAGAGAGTAACGTGCAACCGCTTTCTCATGCACTTCAACATTGCTGTAATCCTTGTTATGCTTCGTGATCTCAATACGGTGATCGATAAAGTGATATTCTGGCAGGGTGACAGGCATCTTCGCCCTGAAAGAATAAAAACAATCTTGGATCAGTGACTAGCGATGCAACGTACATGGACACACACGAAAATTAATCAACATAAGATAGAGAACGAGGCCTTCGTTAAGCTTTTTAGCCGGGTGGAGATAGAATCAGTAAGCAGTTAACAGGGAACCTGAATTCAAAAAGGTTGTTGGATTGCCTGGTTGTCACTTAAATGAAATCCACCAAATAATTAAGAAGTCTACAAGGTGTCCATTTTTAGGGAATTTTTGTCGAGTAGCGGGCCACGTCTTGAGGGGAGCAAAACATTATTTAGACTTTGGCAAGAAAAGATACTATTATAAACGAGTAAAGTACTTTATGGCTCTCAGCTGAAGCATTCACTAAATTGCAGCATTCCTTTTTAAGATGCAAATGAAGCTAAATTAATGACACACTGGGTTTAAATAACTTACTTGTAAGTAGTTTTGAAATCACATCGGTAATGGCCACCTCCTTCAACTTCAAGAGCCATTGCAACATCACCCTTCAGCATTCCATCACGCACATACATCTTCTCAGTGGAGGGTTCCCATCGCAGTATCTTCTTCTGCATAACAGGACCATTGGCGGGAAAGTTCACACCATGAAATCGAATGTCGTAGATGAAATAGTCGTCTTTCTTACTGTTGATTGATAACAGGACTACTTACATCTTTCGCATAACCATTACATCAAAATATATGCTACTTTCAACTTTAATTAAGATTGTCAGTAAAGAAAGTAAAGAAAACAAAACGTTTTACAAATAATGCAAAATACAGACTTGTACCACGAGTACATTGAAAAAAAAAGGCTTATTGGCGGTTGGAACTATTTTCAACTGGGCTTCTACTGTTTCAGGTGATGTTTATTTTGCTCATTATATCATTTTCTTTGCCGTCCAATTTTTTTCGCCATGAATTTTATATTTAACACAATTGATCAATGTGGAAAAATGTTTGCTCTAAAATATTTTGGAGTCGGAAATAAACCTAGTAAGGTAAGAAGCCCCTGAACTGTTTTTGAACAACAAATATTTTTGCGCCTATCAGGCTCAGTTTTCAAAAAAAGTTCCTACCGATTTGCATTATTTTGGACTGGAATGCTACAGGTTAGTAAAAAGCCAACTATCTCTGAACGTCAAATATTTTCGCGCCTTTCAGGCTTAGTTTTGGAAAATGTTTCTACCGATTTCCATTATTTGCTTACGGAAATGTGGAAATAGAACTTGTGGAGAATAATAGCTATCGTGAAAAAAAAAAAGAACGTATTCCAGCTTAAAACGAGAGCGAACGGTGGGTGATGAGTTTGTAAGTGCGGAAACTGCTAGTTCCCGCTTATTTTTAACTCAGCATTTAGTTTTCAACTTGACCAAAGAAATATAAATCGGATAAAATAAAACAGAGTCCAAACATTAATTGCCTCCGGAGCAAGTGAATTAATATTGTTTAAGAGAAAACTGAAGTACGCTTACGTATTTCTCACCTAATGTGGCTGGTTGCTGTACACACGGCCTGGTCTTCAAAGACCATGCTTCTTTCCCAAGAATACCCTTCAGGAAATGTCTGCTTGAAATAGTCAGGTATATCTGCAGGATACTGGGTAAATGCCCTGTTGCCGTACTGATGTGCTGGTGTCAGGATATCGAATGCAAATGGCAGAGGTGCGCCTTTGGTAACAACAAGTTCCAGCCAATGCGCTCCCCTAAAATAAAGAAAAAAAGAGGCTTAAGGTCTTTATGACACCGCCCAGTTTCAGTTGATCGACACACCTAAACCGCTTTAGCCAGCTAAAAGGATACAGTCAGGAATTCACGATTTCTTCTTAAACCTG
>OZ034969.1:13487893-13555393 GCA_964030785.1 Siderastrea siderea | reverse complement strand
AGAATTAAGCAAAATTGTTTCTGAGGGAAGCTTCAAGGATAAACCGAAAGCGACACAACTAAAAAGGTTCATGTATTAGTTTTGTTATTTTTCTCGATATTGTTTTGTAATGAAAAACATTTGCAGATGAGTTTATTGTTGGAATAAATAAAGCCGGAGGGATTTCAATTTCTCGGGACGAGCAAGGTTAAATTGAGTTATTTCTGTAACTCCTTCAAATGAGGGATTTATCTGTATAAATCCCTGAAAGGAGGGATTTATACAGGTAAATCCCAGAAAGGAGGGATTTATACGGATAAATCCCTCATTCATATTCATAAATTCAATTCATAAGCCCCGCTCCTCCCTGCTACATAATCAAGCCCTCCCCGGACTTTCAGTTAGTTAATATTCATCAGGGTTGTAAGTTAAATAAAGCTTGTTGAATAACAAAAGAAAATGTGTCAATCATGAAATAAAGATACTATAAAGCTCCCCAAAATCAAATACAATTGGGGAAAACATCGTTCGCGGTACCACTGTTTCATAGACTTTAATGAGCAATTTTTAAGAAGTGTCTTTTTTCTGCTTTTTATAATTAAGTTTTTTTTTAATCCTTGTTGTGTATATGTTGTAATTATTTATATATTTCGTTTTTAGCTCTAATTTATAGATTTTATTTGTATCATTATATAATATATATCTAGTGTTAGGACCTCTCTGTAAACCACTTTTAATGATGGAGCTTCCTAACAAAAGATTGTTATTATTATTATCATTCGTGCAATTAAATGATGTTTGAATTAACATTGAATTGACATCAAAATCTCACGCCTTTCTTTTGTAAGTGGCAGGTAAACAAACAGAGCACCGTTCAAATCCCTTTGTATAAATTGTTACTGCTAATTTAACAGAGGGCCGGAAAACATCAAGAAATTTTTTTAAAAGGGTAAATAGCTCAAAGTGTCGTGATTCTGGACATTTGACACAGAAATTTTGATCAATTCGGTTCTTCACCTTTACAACCTGCCTCAGCCCACGATGCCTACACCATTTGGGTCACCTCATACAAAAACACTTTGAAGCGGTCGGGACGATCTGAGATATTTGATGGTCTCTCTCCTGCAAGGCAGACTGCGCCAATTACCACCATTTTGAAATAAGCTAGTCTTTGTTTAAGGTTACTCCGGACCTTAGCGGGTGTCCTCCAGGAGAAAAATTCGTATGCTCACAACTTTAAGAAAACACGGAAAACTATATGTCCTAGTTGTATACTTTGTCATTTGCCACCTTCTCAGGCCAATTTGAAGAACTTGCCAAAATGGCTTCAAATATAATCGGCCTGAGAAGCTGGCAAATGACAAAGAATACAACAAGGCAACGGGGTAAGTAAAACAATAATAATTTCTACTATTTAAAACAAACGGCCTTCGTTGTTTGTCTTCCCAAATATCCTTTATAATTCACCCTCCATTTTAGGTCCCCGTTTAGGACAAACGACAAAATACACACCTTGTTTTGGACAAACACATGAATTATATACCCTGTTTAGGACATAGAGGCCAAAAAAAACCATATTCTGTCCAAGCAGCGCCTGTCCGGCGGCACGTCCCCGTATAAGCCATATGAGGAGTACCCAACCCCCCCCGCCCCTCTTTCCCCCAACAGGAACACCACCACATTATACGCTGATACGATAGAGTCACTTTCGTGGCGTTTGTCTCCTGTCTTGAGCTTGGTCCACCTGTGCTCTGTCACATACGGTGAGGCCCTCAATTTTATTACTAAGCAGTGTACAGAAAAAGCGTTTACTTAGCCTGTTCGCGCAAGCACACTTCCTTAGTTATTCGCGCCAGTAACTTAGTTCAGTGCGGAGCGTCGATTTCCGAGCCAGCATGGGATTAGCCTCCCACGCAGTCGTTTTTAGGGGAGTCATCCGTTTTTACCCTCCTCCCCAGAATCGTTCATGACCGTTCATACATGCTTGAGTAAACGTGATCGCGTGACTTAAGCATCGCCCGAGCACCTGAATCCGCAGTCTTTTCACATCTCATCGTGCCATTGATTTTGACGTTCAAAAAGCTTCAAACTGCAAAATGGCAATCGCGAATTCTCCTGTATGGCAGATAACAGAAGGCGGATGGACGTCAGAAAGATGTTTTGATATTTTGGGAGAGAAAATTTCGGAATTTTTCACCAGTGATCCTGCGTTGCTGACCGACTTCATCTCCAGTTTCCAGACACGACCGGACGATGTTTTCGTCGTCACATATCCCAAGTCAGGTGAGACGTAGCTCGTAGGACTTCCAAATTTGTGAAAAATTCGTTGACAATTTTCAGTTAGTTTTGTGCGCGCTAGCGACGAAAGATCAGAATAGACGAAAGTTAAATGTCGCTTCGTTCCCGGTTTCCCATCGATGAAAACTGAAAAGCAATTAATCGATGCAATCGCTTTAATCGATTTTTTTTTCGATTTTACTGAAGCTTTGATTATTTCAGTGAAGTCACGATAGAGGGATCGAAAGCGTTGCTTTTTCTCAGAAAGGAGATCAAAACAGCAAAAGAATCAAATGGATTCATGGTTTAATTGTTTCCTGCACAGTGTGACAGCTTGGCAAAGATGGGTAATTTGAGTAGCCTGCGAGCGGGCTAACTTAGTGTGTTATTCGCGCGAGTATCTTGGCGGCTCTGCGATTTGCGAGCCGGCGAGCGAAGCGAACCAGCGAGAAGAATGCTCACCAATCGTGGCTCCTACTCCGAGATACTCGATGCACACTAGCCTGCTCGCAGGCTAAGATTTGAAGGGTCAGCTGAAGGGTTCGCGGACCGGGGTTCAGTGTCTTAGGGTCACCCGCAGATTGGAGGCTATTAATGAATTACAGAGTACACCCATGTTATCTTGAATCCCGGCTATCATGTATCAAGAAACCCTACTATCTCGAATAAGGGGCCGACCATTTAACTTTTGAGGGGGGGGGTGGATGATTTCTGGTCAGCAAGCTTTTTTTTTTCTAGCAACCTGGTGGGCAGGATATTTTTTTTCCTTCTAAATGCTCTGCAGGATATTTTTTTTCCTCTTCATTTCTCTGCAGGATTTTTTTTTCCTCAAAAAAAAAAAAAGAGTTCTTACATTAGTTTTCAATTCCAGCTGGAGCTTTGTTCACAGACAAGACAACAAATAGATAAATCATAAGTGAAATGCATGGGCTTGAGTTTGTTTCATGGGATTATGAAAATCACTTACACTATTTTTTTTGTATGAGCTTACTAATTAGGGTTTGACATATTATGCCGGCATAATTTCGAGCATAATACTATAGGTGGAGCATCGAGCATAATGCCGGCATAATAGTGCTATTTGCCAGCATAATAGTGCCATTTTGTGACATAACAGTTATTTATTTTTTTAGAGCTACAACTGTCCATTTATTAAGTTAAAACTACAAAATTTCAAGCTATTTTAATGTTCTTCGTGGTTCCCATTACTACTGAGCACTGTAGGCTTGTTCCCAGTGTATCCTCAAGTGGGTTGGATCTTTAGGCCTGGTTACTCTCATTATGCCAGGCTTCTATAAAGGCCTTCCTGGTTTTTATTTTCGCGCTTCAGGGGGGTCCGGGAAAAATTTTTTTATGGCATAATTATATATCTCATTTTAAAATATAAAAACATTGAAAATATAGATACATGTTACTGTTTACTTATTTATTTATTTATAGTTGACAACAAGAAAGCTTTGGATCTGTTTCTTTTTATACTGAATATATATTATAATAAAGATATATCTTATTTAAAAATATAAAAAAATAGAAAAATATAGATACATGTTACTGTTATTTATTTACTGTTGACAACAAGAAAGGTTTCGATCTGTTTCTTTTTATACTGAATATGTTATAATAGAGATATATCTTATTTACAAATATTTAAACATAGAAAAATATAAATACATGTTATTTACGGTTGACAACAAGAATCATAGAATAGTTTCATAACAAGAATTAAGCATTTAACCAAGGTTTGAAATGGCAGAGGGTGGGGAATTTAAAAATTTTAGTGACCCAAAATATTTGAAAATGTCAATCATTATAGCCCTTGGGTATGCCTGCACTCCCTCCATTGGGGCTAGACATTGATAGGTGCATTACTAAAACATCGCAAAAATCAAAAATGGCAAAAATGTTATATGTTATAAATGTTATGTTACATGAAAATGCTTCAGTTAAAAAGATTAAAAATGAACAAATTATTTTTCTTTGTCTAATAAAACTTGATTCTTTAAATAGAAAAATTTACCTCCATTACTGCTTGTGATATTATAAAGCTAACGAGTTTGGATACAGTACGAGCCAGCGAGCCAGAAATCCCTAATCCCAATAAAAAGGCTAACTGCAAGCTACCTATAAAGGAACTGTAGGCTAACTGCAGTGCTAACTAGGTTAGCCAATGTGTAATTAAGGCTAATCATAATGGCTTGCATGACTCCTATGACTCGCGAGCCTTGTGAACCGTGCAAGCCAGAAATCCCTTTATATCCCATTATATAGGGCTAACTGCAAGCTACCTATTAAAGCTAATAACTGTAGGCTAACCGGAATGTTGTTTTGGCTAAACCAGAGTGTGATTTAGGCTAACTGGAGTGGCTCGCTGGCTCACAGATTGTCGGACCCTATAAAGCTAAGAATGCATTGCACATTCTGAAGCATAACCAACTCCAGAGTTTAAAGGGAGAAAGGGAAGAATGGTTGCAGTTTTGCTGGGATTTTGTAAAGTCCCCGTGGAATGATGAAATAGCTTTGCAACATTTTTTTTTCTTGCTTGCAGCAGTGCAAGAATTTTTTTTCTATTTCATTTGTGCTGCATGCAATTTTTTTCTTCCGACAAGGGCTTGCAGGAAATTTTTTTTCGAAATCATCCACCCCCCCCCCCCTCAATAGTTAAATGGTCGGCCCCTAAAAGCTTATTTTCCTCGGAGAATGATTGGCAGGCAGTAAATGTATTTACGACTGTTGGCTTTCTCGAGCAATTTGCTAATTAAAACCAATTAAGTCGATAGCATGTTCAAGGAGCTGAATTGTGGGTGTCGATTTCCATCGATTTAAATCGGTAACAATAGATATAGATCATCAATAAAGGTTTATTGAAACAAAAACAAGTAACAACAGGCGTTTCGGAGGTGATCGTGACGCCATTGCCCCGGGGGACCCCGGGGGCATCGCCAAGGTGTACTTAATTCACGCACTCCCATTATGCTAATTTTAGATGACGCTGCTTCTTCTACTTGCCGAATGGTTACCTTGACAATGGAGTCAATGATGGCTCTGAAACGTCGATCTTAATCGCTTTCTTTGGCTTGATTTTGATATTGATTATATTAATTACATTTTTCATCGTTTGGCTTCACTGGGCTTGGATACACAATCAGGCCCTTGTCATGTGAAGCAGATGTTGACAACAAGAACAAAACGAGAAACCGACAAGAGTGGAGGACTGGGAGATGGACTACAGGCACAAGGCTGACCTCGAATTTTACACGTTCTTTTCAACAGTACCTTTCTTGATCAGCCAATATGCTGATTGAAACGCGCATATGGTTTTTTAAAAATTTCTGTTGGGTTTCACGCTGTCTTGCTTTCCTTTGTTATCATAATTGTTAATTATTAGAATGACAATACTTAACTGGGGAGCCCAACTCACCTGGGCATTTTTCAGTACGGGGGGCTGCAAACGATCATTTAAAAAAAGAAATTATAAAAATCAACAGGATTTAAAATCCTCGTTAAAATATGTGCAAATCACATTAATCTATTATTATTATTATTATTATTATTATTATTATTATTATTATTATCATTATAGCAGAATTCACGACTGTATGTTAAAAGCTAAACTAGCTACACAGGGCGCCTAGCGTAACCTGTGAGCCTTGGAGTAAAAATTATTATTATTATCATCATCATCATCATCATCATCATCATCATCATCATCATCATCATCATCATCATCATCATCATCATCATCATCATCATCATTGTTATCATTACAATAATTTCTGATTCACTACACCAGTAAAAGTACATATAAGAAAGGAATGGCGACTAAGAATTGTTCAAACAGTAAGGGCAAGGAAACTAAAACCCTTAAGCTTCCTCTTTGGTAGCCTGCGTAGCAAGCGTTTCCGTAGGGCTTTCCGCAGGTTTGCATCAGTTTGCATCGCCCCAATTTTCGCGCCGCCAAAAAGCGAAAATGCCTGCTATGCGGAAACGCTTGCTATGCGTACATGGACTGAACATTATAACATGGTTTTAATGATGATCAGTACAACATATTTTATGACGGTCACTTAAGCGTTACTAATCTTATCATTTTCTTCAGGGACAACTTGGGTACAAGAAATTGTCTGGCAGATATACAACGAAGGAGCAATAAGCAGCGAACACATTTTAAAGCGGGTTCCATTCCTAGAAACAGCAACACATGGGAAATTTCCTTTTCCTTTCCCCGAAACTATGCCAAGCCCTCGACTTATAAAGACCCACCTTTCTTACAATAATACTCCTAAATGTGTAAGCAAGGATGCACAGTGTAAATACATCTACGTTGCCCGCAATCCCAAGGATGTTACAGTATCTTATTTCCATTTTATGGAGACCTTGAGCAAGAAACTGGGTAATGGATATAATGGGCCGTGGGAGTTTTTTCTCAAGTTATTCATGGAGGGAAATGGTAAGTTTGTTTAGTGTCTGGTTTTCACGAAAAGAGTGGAATGATCTTTGAAGCCAACTGATGCAATTGCTTTTTAGCCTAAAAAAATCATTTCAAGGCTGCAACGATTTGATTCCGGAACCGCAATACCAGTGCGTTCCTCTACCAACTAACTATGAAGCCTGGCCTCGATGTTGCATGTAGGTCAATTTTGCATGGTTTTAACATCCCACATGTCAGGTTCTCACAGGGGTTTAAGGCTCTGAAAAAAAATGAAAAAAACAAGTCTATCTTCTCTGTATTTAACATTCTGTTTTAGGCTGGCCTCAGATTCACTAGTGATTAAATAAATAAAGAAAGAAAGAAATTAAATAATAACACTTGCAATGTTGGACAGTGTTGAAGCGAAATGTTTAAATCGTTTGGCCGCCTCAATACCGTTTAGCTGGACTGGCTCATACGTCGAGCTCGGCCACCTCGATACTGGATCTGTTTGTCTGGGGCCTTATTTTGGAATTCAGCACTTTTCTGCTCGTATTTGTGCATATTTTACTTCCGATCAATTGAGACTTGCTAAATAACGGGTCTTAAGTATTTTTTCTCAGCGGACTTGGCGAACTCTGATTATAGACAGTCGCTCCTAAGAAAGTAAGCAAATAACTGAAAGTAGTAACTTTGCTGTTGATAACTCTTTTCTTATGTACAGTGGGTTGGAACTTTTGGAATGACCACGTCCTTGGCTGGTGGGAACACCGAGATGATCCGAATGTCTTGTTTCTCAAATATGAAGATTTACAAAAGGTTTGTTGTAATGAACATAAAATTTACCTACCCCAATTTGCATTAATATAAAATATAGAATATATATAGAGGATACTACACGGCGGCGCGATGATATGAATTTTATTTTCGAGTGGTAAAAATAAAGTAAAATATTGTTTTTTACCACGAGAAAATAAAATTCATATCTTCAGGCCACCGTGTAATTTTCTTTTTATTATATGGACAAAAGTATTTTTTCACAAACAACAGTGTAGGAGCGGGAAATGACGTCATCGATATCCTCATTAGTGAGGATATGGAAAATACGCCACTCGAGTCCCGGATGTAGTTTCGTATGAACTTTACGAGTGGTCTATTTTCCACTAAAACACTCTTGTCTATATAATAATATATATTACCCTTGTGAAAATTTTTACGAGATCTCGCCGAGATCTCGCCGCGATCTCGGCGAGAATCGCGGCGAGATCGCGGCGCGTTTTTGGCCGCCGAGATTTCCCCATCTCGCCGAGATCACGGCCGAGATAGCGGCGAGATCACGGCGAGATACGGGAAATCTCGGCAGCCAAAAACTCGCCGCGATCTCGCCGCGATTCTCGCCGAGATGCGGGAAATCTCGGCGGCCAAAAACGCGCCGCGATCTCGCCGCGATTCTCGCCGAGATGCGGGAAATCTCGGCGGCCAAAAACGCGCCGCGATCTCGCCGAGATCGCAGCGAGATATGGAAATCTCGGCAGGCAAATACGCGGCGAGATGTTGCAGCGAGATCGCGGCGAGATACGGAAATCTCGGCGGCCAAAACGCGCCGTGATCGCGAGGTGATATCGCGGCGAGATATGGATATCTCGGCGGGCAGTTTCGCGGCGAGGCCTCGGTGGGAGTCTTGCCGGGATTTGCGGCGAGAAACGAAATTCCTGGCGGTCAAAATCTTACTGTTATCCCGTCGAGAAGCGAAATTCTCGGCAGCCAAATTAGGTTCGATGAGAACGATATTTACATTTACGTTAACAATTAATCAAACTACCAGACGCTGACAAAACTATGTCCTATATTGCAGTTCCAGGAATTGTTAACAAGATTGTTTTCAGCCTTGGACGTGTTTTGAAATTAAATTATCCTTTATATGGTACTGTTTCCACGTGACAATAACGAGGAGACAAAGAATAGTTCACGTGCACGTGTTTTTACTTCAGCTGATCGATCACCATTAGTTGTCATTCCCCACGCTGGTGGAAGGAGGCAAGTGCCCACCTTATTAGCTGTGAAATTCCGTAGCATCGATCTGCAGGAGAATAAACCAACGAACAGGAAGAGTTTGATGGTGTTTTGAGCATTTTTGTGTTTGTTCGCACTGCATTTTATACGCTCACCTGTAAACGATATGTGTTCTCGGTTCAGGGAGAGCGATTTATTTGTAGTCAAGACAAAGTATTGAATAATGGCCGTGCAGAAACTCAGGTTTGTTCATCTAAGCAAGGAACTGACAAACTAAATCGCCAAATATTAGCAAATGTGGTGAATCTATTAAAAACATCTGTCTGCGCCGCTTGCGCTTCAAACTCGTTTGTGAATGTAAACACTGAAATGTGAATGATCATGCAGCTATGAACAGGGATGACCATTTTCCGTTTTGGTATAAACCTAACAATCCAATAAATCAATCTAGTTAATAATCCTATTATTTTCCCTTATCTTGGTACTTTATTTTGGATAGTTCAATTGAAAACAAAAGGCCTTCTAAATGACAACAACATCTAATTAGACTGGATAAAGTGTTTTTGTGGCGTCTCCTTGTCTTGCACTGAGAAATTGGCTGCTCGCCAAATTGTGGTCACGCAAATCTTGAGATAATTTATTTTGTCATGTACTGCGAAGCTCGTGAAATATTCGATCGCAAAATTTGAGTTGTTACTGTTTTGTATCTAAAACTAGTTAAGAAGGAACCATTTTCAGTATAAGATTCTGCAACTTGCCGCAAATTCTTAAATTTGTCAGACTTGTCACCTGACTGTTTACGCAAATCTGGGGAAGACGGCGAAAATTTTATTTCTGAACTCATGCAAAAAGAATGCCGAAATTTTGGCTCATATCAAATTTGTTACCGGTAAGTTAGGTTATTACCTCATCCCCACACATTTTTACAGGAAAGTCAAGCGAAAATTTTTTTAAGCTTAATTAATATTCTCACGAAGGAGCATGTTTCGGTGAAAGACCCGCAGTTTACTTGAGTGAAATCAACATCACAAATTAAAATAAAGGTCAACAGTCAGCCGACGAGATAAAAGGGGAAAAATCAAGGCAAGGAAAAGCTGTACATGCTGATGATGTTGTCTGAGAAAAGTGAAACTCACTGACCTTTGTCTCACACGTTGAATGCTTGGGCAACTACAAAACTCGTCGAAGGACTGATTCCCGGTGGAGAAGAAACCCAGTTGGTGGCTTCCATCGCGGCATTACTGATTAAGCTGTGTAGACTACAAACGTTCTGAAAGTCTTGAAAGCATTTAACCTGAGTGTTCATTCCTCAATTGTAGCTTTGTCCATAATATATAAGCTTAAGTTCATTCCCAGTACACTTTAGGTCCTTTAGTGTGGCTTGTTTAGTTGTGCAACAGTTTCTTGTATATCTTCCAAAACGCTCTAGCTCTTGCTTTAAACTTGAAAGAACCATGTTGTTTTCCGTAGTAAAAAATAACATGTTTAACATTTCAATTTTCCCCTGTACATTCAACAAAAAGAAGCCATTTCCCACTTCTGTAAGTTTTGTGGAAAAGTTCTCGATTTTTTTGGGCTTACGCGAGCACCGCTCGCCGATGTTGTGATTGAATCAACCAATCACATTGCCCATTAACACAACGGCGGGAGTCAAGGCGGGATTTTTTGGCGCGACTTTACGGTATCAGGTAAGCTCATGGCCGGCAAGCAGCGAAAAAAGTCAAATTCAGAACGACAACAAATTAGTCACAGGTATCTGTCTTTAAAACCCTTGCCTAACTCTTCCGTAGTGGTTTATAAAGAAAGTTCAACAAAGAGATGACGGACATGACAAACGAAGTCCTCTGCATACATCATTGGTAAGTGACAACAAATAGACGTCAGTGGTCTGATGAAATCAAATGACTTCACATGTAAAACAGCGTTTCTGATCGTTGTTATTTTGCTCGTTGCTGCTCGTTGCTGCTCGTTGTTATTTTGATCTCAAAAGCCGGTAAATTAATTTGTGAGCTGATTTATTTCAGATTCTTGCCGACCCTCGAAATAGATCGCTGGTCGCGCTTGTTTGAAACTATGGGTACAGGCTCAGGAGATTTGCACAAATACAATGGCAGTTGCAGCAGTAAAACCTGAGAGAAATCTTACCGATATCGAGATTCTATGAGATAAATCTCGCAAAGATCGAGACAGTCTCTGCGTTGCAACAGTAGAAATCTTGACATGAAATCGCCGAGATCGCGGCTACCCGCGCCGAGATTGTGACTATCTCGCCGCGAACTAGTTTGTCGCGGCGAGATCGTGTTGCAATCTCACTTCTCGCTGGATATCTCGGCGCGATATTTTGAAATCGCGCCGAGATCGCGGTTATCTCGGCGAGATCGCGTTACGATCTCGCCGCGGGGTAGATATCTCGACGCGATATTTCGCAATCTCGCCGAGATGGTGGTTATCTCGCCGAGATCTCGCCGATCTTGGCGCGATCTCGGCGAGATTGCCGCGATCTCACCGCGGGCTACTTTTCTCGGCGCGATATTTTGAAATCTCGCCGAGATCGTGGCTATCTCGCCGAGATCTCGCCGATCTCGGCGAGATTGCCGCGATCTCGCCGAGATCTCGGTCAAATTTTTACAAGGGTATGTATTCCTATAAAATGTTTCACCTTGATTGTTGCTGACCAAGTGGAAATTTCCCGTCGGGCGGCTTTTCCAAAAAGTGCCCGAGTCGCGCGAACATGTGAAGCCAAAACAGGGTATTGAATAACTTCTGTCAGTGAGCATGGACCCTTTGCTGATACAGAAACTTTGATCAATTCAGCTCTTTGACAATGAGAGACACCAGCTGTATTCACGGGCTATTGGATTCACTGCTTCACCTGAGGGCTGCTTACTTCTAACACGTTCGCTGCGAAATTCGAGTTTTGTCGACATTTAGATCATTTTGACGTCACCAGATTATTTTGATAAGCAGCTAACACAGCAAGAACAGATCCATCCAAACTTGTGTGAATTTTCAACATCAAACAAATTCTGGCAGAGCTATTCCAAAAAAACGTGTCCAATTTTGGGTGCAAAATCGGTGGTAAAATAGGCCAAGTCACCAATTGTTGATCAATGTTCCGCTTCCACGCTTTCTCAAGGGCTGAGACCAAACTTTTCCAGTGGATAGAAAGGGGATAAAATCTAGAAGATAAAGGGAAGAGAAAGGGAGAGAAAAAGGGAAAGAAAAGAAGCGGGAAAAAAATTGGGAATGAATCAGCAAACAAAAAATCCAAATTTTGCCTCATGCGCATGCGTGAAAGCAAAATATTGTACAATTTACAACAACAACTGGTTCAAAATTTAGTTTAATTGCAAAAAAGTGTTTTTGTAGTAAGTTAAGTGGCATTTGGCAACCTAGCACTCAAAAAACCGCTTTAACGGTGAAAAATGCGTATTTTTTTTTAAGTTAGCAGTGAAAGGGTTAAACCCTGCTTTTCACTTGTACAATTTCTACATCATTTGGGACACCTCAAATCATCGTACACAAAAACACTTTGAAACTGTTAGGATTATCTTGGCAATTTCTGGTCTCCATATGATCTCTCTATTGCGCATGCAGGGCAAGGGTTAAATGCCACCATTTTGGAATAAGATTATCGTGTAGATTTCACTCTGGGACTGAACTAAATAATTATCTCTTCTAGGATCTACCCTCCCATGTTCGAATGATCGCTGAATTCCTGAACAAACCCCTGTCAGACGAACTGATCAATTGCATTGCCGAGCAGTGTACTTTCAAGGGAATGACAAAAAATGAAGCAGGTTACATGTTGCCAGGGGAAGACAATGAGGGTTTACTTCGAAAGGGTGTGGTCGGCGACTGGAAGAATTACTTCACTTCAGAGCAGAATGAGAGATTTGAGAAGGAAGTATTGGGAAAATTAAAAGGAAGTGGATTAGAGTTTGATTTTGAGATTTAGAACACCAGTTTGACAGAACAGAATATGATAACTAACGGTCGAACGCAAAGAAAGGATTTAATTTCAGGCTCATGTAAGCCTGATTTCTAGCTACTTTCTTTTTTCCTTTCTTCAAGTTTTGTTAAATGCACTGTGGAGGCAGACTTGTCAAGAGCTCTACAATTGAATGTGTGTTAATTATCATTAAAGAACATTTTAATACAAACCACCTCAGTCGAGTTACTTTGTTAATAAACGTTTCATTGCTTCAATCCTTTGGATCGTTGTTTGTTTTATAAACTTATAATCCAGATATTGATTTCCTGCGGTAAACATTTTCTCATTTACAAAATAACTGAGTAGTAAAGCCTACAGAAATAAAATTTCCAGAATGTCTTTCCGCGCAAAGTTACAGCGCGGAATTTGGTGTTTTGCGTGAGTATGAAACTAATCCTCAAAAGTGTTAAAAGTTGTCAGCGCTCAGGGTCTCCCGCGCGTTAAGTTGAGGGGCTAAGGGTGAGGCCAAACGGTGGCAATATTGGTTGTCATGACGATAAATTCATTTTGACAATCGAAATTTTCAGAGTATCGTCAACAACATAACCAATATTGGGCCATGGGCTCTTGATTGTGGCAAAACGTCATCGGCTCTGCGCGCATTGCGCGCCTTTGTTTAGACTTCGCTGTCGGCCATTGGGGTCCATTGTAGGCCATTGCAGCCCATCATAGGCCACTGAAACCCACTGTAGTCCTTTTTAGGCCATTGTAGGTCACTTGAACATTGTGGTGCTGCTAAAATAAACGAATACCAGGTGTAAAAGCAGCTTTCCCATGTTCGAATGATCACCGACTTCCTGAACGAACCTTTGTCAGATGAACTTATCAATGGCATTACCGAGCAGTGCACTTCGAAGGGAATCACAAAAAAATGAAGTAAGTTACAGAATTGTAGAGAAAAAAGACAATGGATGTTATCTTCAAAAGGATGTGGTAGGTGGCTGGAAAAGTTATATTTCTTCACTCCAGAGCAGAACGAGAGATTTGAGAAGGAAGTGATGGGAAAAGAGTGAATTAGAGTTTGATTTTGAGATTAACCCTCGGACGTACAAGCAAAGTCACACCCCCACAGTGGTACAAGGGGGGGGGGGGGTTGATGGACCTCCCCCCCCTTGGGTTTTCGTTATGTCACAATATTTTCAAAAGATTTCACCTTTAGTAGAAATCCTGTGATGTGCTGTACAGGATGAGGCACATATTATGGGTTGCCGCGCTGCTGGGGGCCTGTGACGTCATTCAAGATGCACCCCCCCCCCCTTGTACGCCCGAGGGTTAAGAAGACATTTGACACAATAGAATATATAACTAACTGTTGAAAAAAGGTTTTATGTTTTAATTGAATTTAGACAAACTGATTGTTGTCAAATAATAATAATAATTATTATTATTATTATTATCATAATAATAATAATAACAAGGTGCTTAAAAACGCATTTTACAACGTATGGAAGTCTCAAATAAGCCTGATTTCTACAACCACAAATTTTAAATTTTGTTGAATGGTCCATTGTAAGGCAGACTTTCTGTCAAGAGCTTTACAATTAAATGGATGCTATTGACAAACCTACTCAGTCAAGTTATTTGGTAAATAAAAGCTTTATTACATCACTCCTTCGGATCGTTGATTGTTTTATAAACTACTCTCTTGATTTCCTGGACCTACACATTTCTCGTTGTCAACAGAACTCAGGAGTAAAGTTAATCGCAAAAAAGGACGCTTGGGAAAAATAATTCCAGGAAATCAGAAGAGCAAGTAAAAGTTAAAAATCACTCAAAATTTTAGCTTTATGCTAAAATAGGAAAAACTGAGTACAGTCTTACCCTTCTTCACAGACATCTGCTCAAAGGTAGCTACACACTGGCCATTTTATACGCTCGTTGCGGCGATTGGAGAAAATTGCCAGGTGTACCAATGCATGCAAATGCGCATGTTGGCTACTATAAGGAGTACCCCCCTCATTATGGTCTGCTGACAAAGTCAAATACATACGGAAAATAAATCACAGTCCCCTACTTCCAACAATTTCCAAACTAATGCAAAATAATTTTGAGTGCGAAATTCACACAAAAAAACTTTCACCTTTTGAAAACAACTTGCGCGAGATTGACGGTCCAGCCTGCATGACAAGGAACATAATTCACATCGCAGGCCGCTGTTAGCTGATGCGATGAAGTCATCGGATAATGTAAGACTGAAAAGACCGCTTGGATGGCGTGTTGTCTCACGCCTGTGAATCCCGGGGGCACTCTGTGAGTTTTTAGGTGGGACTGTGCCGTTGTGACTTTGAAGCCCTCACTCTGTACCATGTACCAGAGAGGCACATATTCCCGAAGCGTACACATGGGAGTGTCTTCCCCGCGCCCTGAAGTGTTTGCATTCGATCACGAGCAACTAGGAACTACTGCAAGCGGACCTGCGAAAAATCATCCTGAGACCTTCTAGTCGGAACTATAACGAGCTTCATTTTCTGAAGTAACCTTGTAACTTTCACGCCCTGATCTCCGCCTAATTATGCAAGACGCCAAGTGGGCTGAGCACGCTACTGCGACGGCGAAACGCGCCAGCGATTCTGCTGCTGAGATAAGCGATAGAATTCGCAGGTATTACCTACTACATTTGTGCATGCATTGCATGCAACAGTTGGAACCCTCTTGTTATTACAGAACATTTTCTCGTCTACTTTGGTCCTTTATTTTTTTGCATCGATTTCCCTCCGGCACCCTTACTTATGAGATTGACAGGGCTTCTGCAATAATGTTATCATAATGTCGTTATTAGAAATCAGCAAATATACATGCTAATTCTACATTACGTGAACAAAATTGTTAAAACCTTAAATAAACTAATTATAATTCGAACATGGTCACACCCACTCAGCCAATCAGTGTCCAGCATTTCGATGCTCTATATTCCATAAACTGTCTTAAATTATGTAAAGTGGCGGGGGCTTTGAAGCACAGGGAAATTGCGGGTAAAATTACAGAGAATTTCTGCATTCATTAGTGGTTCTATATAGAGCATACTAATGAGGCATTATTTTCCTTTGTTTGGAAGCCTCATTAGCCGAGATGCTCTATATAGAGCATACTAATGACTAAGTAGAATTTACTAATGAATGCACAAATTCTCTGCAGTGAGTATTTATAACTAAATCGATAAAAACAACAGCTTCAACGGCGATGTCAGAAACACTCATTATAGTCAGGCGGGTTAGCGAAATCATCGTTACAGACCGGACAAAAGCACCAAATTTGGCACACTTAGTCTTTGAGGCATGGGCTTTAAGAAAATCCAATGCTCCAAGAACATGGATCGCGAGAAAGGACAATTACGTCATCACAGAAATCGACAACATTTGTTATCTTCGATCCGCCATCTTGGATTTGAAAATTTTTCCAAAACGTAAGAAAACCGCCAAAAATTACGTAAAAGTACTGAAAAACAATAAAATGGTGCAAAAAAATGCCCAACAGGAAAAATAAGTGCATTTAAGTTAATTTTCATCTATAAAAACACAAAAATTACAAATTTGGTAAAAAATGTCTAAGTCAAGCGGGTTAGCGAAATCATCGTTACAGACCGGACAAAAGCACCAAATTTGGCACACTTAGTGATTTGGGTATAAGCTTTAAGAAAATCTAATGCTTCAAGAATATGGATTACAAGAAAGGATGATTTCGTACTATAGAAATCGACTGCATATTTGCATGTCATTTATTAACATTTGGCCAGGCAGAAGCCAGGGTATTCAATGTTATCGAGTAAATTGTGTTCGAGGTAATGCTTTAAGCAATCGCATTTATTGCAAACACAACTTAATGCTGTACATTGTTGTATACGTGAATGAAAAACGTGAAACCGAGGATAACAAAAAACTCTATACTCATTACCCATGCGCACGCTGGGTGTTTTGCTTAACTACTCAGAGCACCAAATATCATTACATTAAAAATATCACGATTAAAGAACTGTTCCTACTCTTTAAAATTTCAATTACTAGATGCACTTGTATCAAACTTCAATAATTAATATTTGTTTCAGGCTGGTATCCCTTGTGATAATTTATGCTTATAGCCTTTCATTCTGTACATTTACATGAACACAATTCCGTACAAGTCAGGCTCGCTCGGTGGCAGCTACACCTCGAGGAGCATTTTAGTTGGCATGCACATTTAATAAGCTGCTTGCAGGCTTTGGGCGCCTCTGGAACTGTCGCCCACACTGGCTCCCAGCTCTGCTCGTTCCATTTCCATCCCCAGGCTGCTGGTGAAGGAATGTTAGGTTGGGTCTCTGCACACGTTGCCCAAATCCCGGCCTGGTATGCAGCTCTTTGAACATGCAATAACAAAGCATTCTGCAAGGCAAATGTATTCTTGTTAACAAAAAAGTCTTTTAAAATGCACTCGGAAACCAGCGATATCCCACTACAGTAGTTACTTGTGTAGGGGGGATTTTTTCAATAGTCCTTCCCTTCTTGGAGAACAGCTCCCTCCGAGCGGCATTTACAGAATGGAAAGTACTTCTCTTGTCGTACATCAGCACTGTAAGTCTCTCTAGCGTCTTGAAATGTGGCGAAGAATAGTTTACTGCAACAAACGGGTTTTGTTGCATGTGAAGAAACGCTTCAGTGGCCTCAGGGAAGGATCGCCATGTTTGTAAAGCAGATTTCTTGCCCTTTCCACAAAATGACGAAGTTGTATCACAGCCCGAAAAGGCGTGGAAAGCAGGAAAGGACTCTGATTGATCTTTGCCTAATTTCCCGCAGACGGAATTGACATGGATGTATTGAAAATGCTTGCCAACTCCAAAGGCCACCCATATGTCAACTAGGGGATATTTCGCTTGCACATCAAAGAATTTACCGATCAGTAAAACAACAACATCTGTGTCAACTGTTCGAATTTCAACTCTGCTCTGCCCGTTTTCAAGAGCATGAAGCAAGTGAACTATAACTCTAGTGTCCGCCTCTTCATGAGTGCAGTCAAACATTGGCTTGCCACCACCCTTGGCAATTACCAAACTACCTTTTTTGATATAGATTTCCCTCGAGCAATCCCACTGAACATGATCCACTTCTTCGGAAAGATAGTTAAACAACTCATCTTTGTTCGTGGAATCTCTAAGAAAGGCATTCCAATTCTTTGGCACTCTAGCCTGGGGACCAACTTTCACCCGAACACCGGGCCCACGCTTCTCCCTTGTGCAGTTCTTCAGGCTATCTGTCAGATATCGATCCCATACCACATCCACTCGTTTGACAGTTGAGAGTTCCCTCTCCAGAAATGGTAAAAAGATTTGGTGTGAATATTCTGAAAACAGCAGTGTTGCATTCTTTGGGCTAAGAAAATGAATCAGCGCGCCACCATCAAAGATTTTACACTCAAACCTGCAATCATCTGGTTTTGTCCCTGTATCTTGCAACATCTTAAGCAAGTCCGACTTATCACCCAAACGAAGCTTGCCAAAATTGGATATGGAAGGGGGATAGGCATGGTTCTCGTGGGCGAAGAATTCGTCAAGGTCTCCTTCACGCTGCTGGGTACTGATATACAAGCGACTGAACAGTCCGACGTCATTCTTAATTGCTTTGATTTTATTTGTTGACGAACGAACTTTGTGCTTCGTTGTGCTAAATAATGGCAATGAATTTCTTTTAATGGCAGTGCTGATTGGTTTCGTTCTTTCCTCAAGAACTTCTCTCTTGAACGTTTCAAATTGTCGTTTTCCTACTTCTTCAATGGTGCACTCTGATGTCACAACATTCTCTGCTGCACACTCTCTGGTATTTAGGACAAGGAGTTCTTGGCATTTCTCGTCAAACGGATTGCCGCATCTGTTAATTTGATTAACAAGGTTGTTAACTTGTTGCTGAAACTTCACCTGTTGTCACAGACCTTCTTCATGGTGACTAGTATCCTCTCGATTTGGTTGTGGCATGTATTGCTCATCAAACTGTGTGACAAGCCTTGCCATTTCTGGGCCAGAAATTAGCCATCTGCTCAATGCAGCCGGGTTTTCCGTAAGCCCCACAACTCCTCCGCTACCCTTGACTTTAGCGTTTTCCTGTTCGTGGGCCTGATCAATTGGGATTGCTGAAAATCTCGTAGATGTCTTCTGAACGACCCAGAACTTGCTGAAAATGTCCCTCAGTTTGTCAGGCAATGATTGCACATCTCGTAGATGGACACTAACCCAGCGACTGTAGTTAACGTGATCCAAAGCGAAGAATAAGAACATAAGTTCTTTTAGACACTCTATGTACAGAGTAAAGTCTCGCTCTCTGTGCGATCGTATAAACGCCAAGACAACTATTTCTGTTCTCAGAATCATGTCCCAGAAGTGGAATGTTGGGCATGCTTCCATCATTTCTTGTCGCCATTTTTCCAAATCCTGCTCTCTGCTTTTCACAAAAGCCTCTTGTTGTAGCTTAGCTAGCGCCAGTGCCGTAACCTGATGCATGTGTCGTGTCCGAGTAATGTGGGCTGCTCTTAAAAATGAATCGGCTGTACCGGACGTTGCTATTCCCGCTTCAGTCAAGACATCTGTCCAGCCTGAACCACGTAGGAGATCTCCAAGTGCATTCCAAAGGGGGCTTTCTCGATATGGAGCCCTCCGAACATTATAAGGAATTTGTCTTCTCCATACAACTGCGGCATGCTCCACTGAATTTTTTTGGAGATCGCAAAGATAGGACAGTCACAAGCAAGAACTGGAACTTGTCCAGCATTCAAGAACCTGGTAACGTTTCTAACGATATCCAGCCCGTGTTTAACCATTGCAGGCGAGTCTGCTTTCTCAAGGAAGATGGGAAGCATTGCAATAATTGAGGGTAGATGCTCAACGGGGGGCTGAAGAGAAGCGTGGTAGGCGGCCCACGAAATTGGCTGACCCTTGCGAAGTGTTTCCAATCTGAGGAGCTCGACACTTTGCTTTATGCAGCCTTTTTCTATGTCAATAGCTTGCTTAATCGCCATCCCTCCACTGTACTCAGTTGTATTCGATACAGATGGCACAGTTGTTGTGTCCGTGACATGTATGGGTGGCACATTTGCGAAAGCTTCTGGAAGACTCGGTTTCTCTTTAGAGTTTGCAGTTTGTGAAAAAGATGCTTCTCTGCAGGTACCTTCATTCTCTTGTATCGGAAATTGCATGATGCTAATTCCAGAAACTATCTCACAAAAAAAATTGTCTATAATATTACAGCAATGTTATCTGATTTTTTAGAGAGTTTATCCATTGAAGGAAAAGTGATGCAGTCGGATAATTAACAAATTTTAGAATCATGCCCTTTGCGCGATTCGGCAAAAAAAACAACAAATATATTTACAATTTATGAAAAGGCCCGTGTATTAATTGATATTATTGTATTAAAAAGTATTGCCAAAACGTTTTGCACTTTTCTGTCCGATTAAGTGCGAGAGAGCCCTTACCCGAATGTTGTTCATTAGTATATAACACACAAAATCAGAAACAGCCAAACACAAGAGTGACGTAACAAATGACGTCATTTTCACCTTTAAGTGCAAATATTTTTTTTGGAGCATTGGATTTTCTTAAAGCCCATGCTTCAAAGACTAAGTGTGCCAAGTTTGGTGCTTTTGTCCGGTCTGTAACGATTTTCGCAAAATATAGCACTAACCCACTAGACTATTATTTTTTTTTTGTGTTTTAACAAAAAATGCAATCTTACGTTGTAATAGCATAGCAAAAAGCAAATCGAAAGAAAAACCATTACTTTACATGAAATACTAAAAGTTCAGACCTTAATTGAAATAGAAGGACAGACTTGTTTCTCCGCGTTTGCCGGACTACAAGTGTTGTACTTGAACCTTGACTTTGGCCTCTTGGCTTTTCCTGCGGGTTCCCCACTTGCTGGTGTCGGTAGTTGTAGAGCGTCAAAGACTGCTTTCACCAGTGTAAATCTAGTAAATTTTTAGTGGCAATCACTGCCTTGAGTTCCAAATTTCCGTATATTGGCTCATGGCTGTTTACGCACCAACTGCGATAAATTGCGCCTAAACATTGCACCTCAAAGGCGTACGTACAATAGCGAAAATATCGTAAACAAAATAGCAACGTGATTTCAAGGTGAGAACTAGACAATTAAAATGCAAAAATACAATGTGCACGCAAAAACGGAGTCTTCGTGGGTGTGACCATGCTCTAAGATGGTTAGACAATGAACGCTTGTGTCCTATGGGATATAGTGTCCCTCGCAAGATAGAATGCCACTCGGCCTGCGACCTCGTGCCATTATATCTTTGCTCGGGACACTATATCCCATAGAACACTCGCGTTCATTGTCTAACCCTTACTACTAATGACTGATTTGAAAAGATCCTTCAAACCTTGTTGAAGTTTATATTATTTATCTATGTATTTATTTATTTATTTATTTATTTATTTATTTACTCGATTTAATAACGGGTCTGGGAAGAGTACGAGCTGTGGAGTTGCGAGTTGCGAGTTGCGAGTTGCGAGTTGCGAGTTGCGAGTTGCGAGTTGCGAGTTGTGAGTTGCAGTTGCGAGTTGCAAGTTGCCAGCGGCGGGTTGCCAGTGGCGATGGAAAATGGGTGTGGGAAGAATGCGAGTTGCGAGTTAGAATGCGAGTTGCGAGTTGCGAGTTGCGAGTTGCGAGTTGCGAGTTGCGAGTTGCGAGTTGCGAGTTGCGAGTTGCGAGTTGCGAGTTGCGAGTTGCGAGTTGCGAGTTGCGAGTTGTGAGTTGCAGTTGCGAGTTGCAAGTTGCCAGCGGCGGGTTGCCAGTGGCGATGGAAAATGGGTGTGGGAAGAATGCGAGTTGCGAGTTAGAATGCGAGTTGCGAGTTGCGAGTTGCGAGTTGCGAGTTGCGAGTTGCGAGTTGCGAGTTGCGAGTTGCGAGTTGCGAGTTGCGAGTTGCGAGTTGCGAGTTGCGAGTTGCAAGTTGCGAGTTTGCGAGTTGCGAGTTGCGAGTTGCGAGTTGCGAGTTGCGAGTTGCGAGTTGCGAGTTGCAGTTGCGAGTTGCGAGTTGCCAGCGGCGAGTTGCCAGTTGCGATGGAAAATAGTGTAGACTCCTCATCAGTATTCTCAAAATCGTTGATGATGCTCTTGGGAAAAGTATCATATCCTTTTTTGTCTTATTTTTAAGACGAATTTTTTCTCAGTTTCTTTCCAAAACTTTTTTTAACATTTCAAGTTCCTCCTGTTCTATCTCCCCATTTTTTCTTTAACTATATGTTGGCGCTACTCGCGGTTTAACGAATGCTTGGGAGAATGTGTTGTGCTGTGCTTTTAGTAATGTTGGTCAAGTTCCTTTTTTTTTGCCAGGTTCTCAACTGAACCTATCGCATGGATTACAAAGTAAATGGAAACAGTGACATATTTTCCAATTTTTTACATACACAAGGACGCTCAACTCAATCGAAACCTGTATCTATGACTTGACCTCAAAACATAATTTGCTGTTAAATTACTGACAGCGTAACAAAGTTAATCAATCGGAGACGTACTCAGCTAAAAAGACGATAGTCGAGTACAAACAAAAAAGTTCCTTGCAACTTTGGTAAATAAAAGCTCTGCGGCAGAAACTTGATAAACGATTAGTAAACGTCACAATTTGGTAAAATCAATTCATAAGCGGTCCACCTTAAGCGAAACCCCAACCGGTCAGGAAAACAATCACAATGTTTTCTTTCATAGTGGGTCATAGTCAGTCCAGCCATGTATGAAAGAAAAAGGTTGGAATTGGTTTACACCAACACAGAACCTGTTTCATGTTCAACGTAAGTTATTTCCAAAACCGCAACAGCTCCTGACAAACAATTGCATTTAAACAAATACACTGAAGTAAACAACGGGAAATCGCACGGAAGTTCGTGGAGTCAGCACAAAAAAACAACAACAAAAACAACACCCTATGACTGCAGTCAGGAGGTTATGGCCTCCCGTTGGAGTAGTTTATGAGAAAATATGAAACTGCAAGCGAAAGTGATATTTGTTGAATTCTAATTGGAAAATCTAAGATGTAATTCGTCAGAATTAACGTTCAGGCAGTACACTCCACAAGATTTCCGTTGTGGTGAATGTTTTAGATATACATCGTTCAGGCAAAGGTGAAATTTGGCTAATGCAGGGTTCGACATCTCCGCTAGCCCGGTCGCCCGAGGCGAGTTAAACGAGTAGAAAATTTCTCGTTGATTATTTTTTAATGTACCGATAAAACTCATTCCACTGGAACTGCATTGTGAAGTTGTTTTTATTGTAGCTGGGAGCTGTCCTAAAACAAAACAGGCGCAAAACCGTCAATTTCACTCAGTCTTTTCCACATTCACTACACGTACTCGACTTGGTAACCACACAACCTCCAGGTTTTATTACCAGGTTACTAAGGGTGCATTCTTTTGGGACTATTCTGGCTATCCTTATTCCGGTTTAGGAATAACAGAATACGCGGAATTTCAATTTCGAAAAGAAGGCTCGTTCTGAAAACGGAATACCCATGGCGGAGCTGACCTGAGAACCACTATGTCTGCACACGCGCGGGGGGCCGCGTAGGATTTCCCGTAAAAAATTTCCCAAAAGAACCCTTATTCTGCCTATTCCAAGTAAACCGTATTCCTTTCATTCTGTTCATTCTGCTATCGGGAGCAGAATGAACGGAATGATGTTCCGTTCATTCCGAAAACGGAATCGTCCCCAAAAGAACACAGATACCGTCTATTCCGAGTATTCCTATTCCGGAATAGTCCCAAAAGAACGCGCCCTAAGTTAGGCAAGATAGCACAAAAAGCCTCTAAAAGTATCCTAAAAGTTACAAGGTTTGTTAAAATTTAAACATGTCGACAGCTTAGCTTCGAATTTCGGACCTGCTTTACCTAACACTCGTAAACGTTTATGTAACGTTTCACTCGTTCGGTAAGATAAATAGAAGACTTATTTTTGTTTTTTAGATTTGATTTACGACAATGGGCTTAAAGCTTGCAGCAAATACCCAGCAGTCGCTTAGCTATTAAAGCTATTAAGATCCTTCACAGTCTTAAGCTCTACTGCCAGGGTCAAGGTGATATGGGTGAAGAAAGAGTTAGACCGCCTAACTCTGATTGATTCAATAAGGAATCTGGGCGACTGAAATGTGCTGCTGGCTTGTAGATTTTTGAAGATCACTTGCCCGGTTGCTAGTGACTCAACTCAACAGATATCGAACCCTGCTAATGTCGTAGAATTTTGTCTGAGAGAAACAAAACTTCCACTATGATATGTGAATGTAGCCGACATAACACAATGAAATGAAGACTTTCGTCCATAAGTGCCGTGGCTTTTACTTTTAATAAAAACGCAATTTTCTCACCCATTCGTTACTACGAGTAGCGCCAACAGAAAGAAACATTCGAAGGTACACCCTCGAATGTAATAAAGAACGGAATCAGTAAAAATAAAAAAGGGGGGGAGAACAACAGGGAGGAAGCTCAAATGGTTTAAAAATCTCCGGGAAGAAACGAGATTGAAATTCAGCTTTAAAATGAGACAAAATAGGATACGATACTTTCCCAGCACCAATTTACAATTTTGAGAACACAGTCAAATAATACTGTTGAGGAACCGAATCTGCAACTCGCAACTCGCAACTCGCAATTCGCAACTCGCAACTCGCAACTCGCAATTCGCAACTCGCAACTCGCAACTCGCAACTCGCAACTCGCAACTCGCGACTCGCAACTCGCAACTCGCAACTCGCAACTCGCAACTCGCAACTCGCAACTCGCAACTCGCAACTCGCAACTCGCAACTCGCAACTCGCAACTCGCAACTCGCAACTCGCAACTCGCAACTCGCAACTCGCAACTCGCAACTCGCAACTCGCAGATTACCCAGTCCCTTTAATAACAGATTTGTTGATAGATAATCAGGTCTTATGAAGCGAATTCGTTTGAGATGAGAGTAATGCGAACATGTTGGGCATTGATGGGGAGTACACGACAGATGAAGGATTTGTAATAGCGCTTCGTTCCCGACTTGCCCAGCAAACGAAAACCAAAACTCGATATATATTATCCATCGTCAGTATTACATTGTTTTCGAAAGAAGATGAAAATCGATAGCTTTGATTTGTATCACGAAACCTTTGCTTATATTGATTTAGAGCGATTCTCATCGATTTTACTGGAGTTTTTATTGGTCTGGTTCAAACCTCGAAGTTTACATATTGAACTTAAAGGGGCTATGTCATGCTATTTTAGTATCTTTTTAAAAAGCTAAAAAGTGTCTTGGCATCAGTTGAATTAAAAAAATAATGGTCTAGTTTTGTTATTAAAGGCTATCTGACATCACTGAAACAATTTATTTGATATCTACCTCATAGTTTCACAGGAGCATTTTGTGTATGAGTGAAGGCACTAGGTTATGATTTTAGCACAGAATTGACCCAAAATAGCAAAATCCTCGTGACATAACCCCTTTAAATTAGCATAGCGATGCGAACAGGATGTTTCTAAGACGAGGAATGGGGAATGGGGAATGGGGAATGGGGAATGGGGAATGGGGAATAAGGAATGGGGCATGGGGAAAGGGAAATGAAACCGGGAAATTGAAAATGGGAAATTGTTAATTTGAAAATGGAATTGTGAATGCTGAATTAACTTATCCAAATCATCTGCCATCACTGACTTTAACTTTAAACATGAAAGATCCCACAATTAAAAGGAATAATGTTCGCCGGGCGGTACTTAAAAATTAGTAAATGTGACACAAATATAAATCTGATACATTAACGATTTTACTTGCTAACGTAAAATTTCCACAAAACTTAACCAGTTCATGGGTATGATCCCGAGGATATGAAGAATTACTGAAATTCTTGATATCAACTGTGAAAAAAATCCGAAGTGTAAACAGACAAAATCCTCCAGTGTCACATTAGACATTCACCGTTTTCGTGAAACTCAATGATGCAAAGAAGACTAAAGAATTGTGAGATTACTATTCGTTCTTCTTCTGTCTCCTCAAATTATAAGAGTTAGTCGCCTTATTGGGGAAAATAAAAGACTTAGTAGAATAATTACTGAATAACTACGTTTTAAATGGACTGAAAATTACAACAATTGTTTTTATCAATTTATGTTCACGACAGCAAATTATCTGAAATTATATAATCTTACTAACACGTTAATAATTTTACCATTTTATCTAGGGACAACTTGGTTACAGGAAATTGTATGGCAGATACTTAATGAAGGAATCATCAGCAATGAAAAAATTCTGGTGCGATTTCCATTGCTGGAACTAGCATTAAATGATGTTGTTCCACATACTGACCCCAAAACTATGCCAAGCCCTCGACTTATGAAGAGCCACCTTTCTTACAAAAATACTCCTAAAAGTGCAAGCAAGGACACACAGTGTAAATACATCTACGTTGCCCGCAATCCCAAGGATGTTGCAGTATCGTATTTTCAATTTGTGAGAAGTTTGATCATATTTAGCAATGGATACAATGGGCCATGGGAGTTCTTTCTCAAGTTATTCATGGAGGGAAATGGTAAGTTTGTTTAGGGCCTGGTTTTCATCACTGTAAGACTATATTTTTCTTATCTAGTTTCATTTAACATAACCAGTTTTTACCATGTTCTTTTTCTCTTATCAGCGGTCTAGTATCTTTAAGGCGCCAAGCGCAAATGTGTGAACTCTGCCCACAGTGAAGGAGCAGACAAGTATCTTGCAAACTTAAGTGGAAGAAAATTCGAACAAAGATTTTGGGCAACTACTTTATTCCCCCACCCCCACAACACAAAGCGTCCATGATTCGCATACTTTCGTGAGAGTGGCTGACCAATCAGATTTCGAGTATAACTTTATCAAGGAGAACCATCTGAAGCTATTATCGAATTTGATTGAGCAATCGCTCCTAAGAGAGTAAGCAAATAACAGAAAGTGTTCACACTACTGTTTATAATTCTTCTTTTGTGTACAGTGGGTTGTAACTGTTGGAATGACCACGTCCTTGGCTGGTGGGAACACAGAGATGATTCGAATGTCTTGTTTCTCAAATATGAAGATTTACAAAAGGTTTGTTGCAGTCAATGCAATATTTAGCTATTCCAATTTGTACTACGGAATATATTATATATAACATATTCCTATAAAATGTTTCATTTTGATTAATATTAGTTGAGCAAATGGATTGCCAGCTCCGAGACGACATTGAAAAATCCAGTTTCCAGTAATCACAGGTCGTTTACCAAAAATTCCCGAAATGTTTTGTTTAGAGATAAGTGGATGCCGTTCTTTTCGTTCGATTCACTAAAAAATTTCCCAGAGTGAAACAAGGTCTGAAAAGGTAGTCCCGTTTTTCCGCTTGTAATGTACCGAGTGGAAAAAGGCTTCTAGGAGCCCATCCGCCGGGCCCTCATTTTCACACCATTTTCGGTTCTTTTACCTTCTTTTCCCCGGAACCAAAAGTCGGGAGCTTCGGGTAGAAAGCTCTAAATATAACGCGTTCTTCCCGAAAGGAAATTATCGATCGGAAATTCTGCACCTTGTTCGAAAATAGTAAATAAACAAATCACTTTGTTTAAATTGACACTGCTGCAAGGAAAAAGTATTGTTTTCTGAACCCTTCAGAACAGCAAAAGATAAAGCCGGGGGTTTGATCAATTCCGTGTCTTTGACAATTCAGAGTGTCTATGAGAAAACCAGGCAGAAAGTGATAATATTCAAATCATTGATTTGGCTCAAACTTGGCACAAAGGTTCAGTGTAAATTCAAATTTGAGCAAAATCGTAGCCCGTCAAAAAAGCCGACGTTTCGCGAGGTCGCCACTTGAGGCGTTTTGCGAGGGCTTAAGTGGCGACGCCTATTTCCCTTTCGTAAACGGTCGTTGCCATTTTTGACGGTCGATGCCATCATTGGTAACCAAGCCTTTAGTGATGGTAGAAGTAATATATGCTCTGGATTAACGTGCAATAAGGCAACAAATACATTTTTGAATAGTCTTTGAAAGAACAAAGTTTAAGCCCAAGTTGAATTTACGTTAAAAGTTCGGGAAAGGGCTAGGGTCACCTATTATAGATGTATCAGTTATGAAAGACAGTTAATTATAATCTATACTTTAATTTTTCGGAATTGTGGCGGATTGGCGTGGTAGTGTAGTGGTAAGGGAGAGAGATTAGCATACGAAAGGACTGGGTTCGAATCTGGGCTGTGAATATCTTTCTTTTTAGTAGAAAAACTTTCAATAATAGTTCAAAAATTTTCTAAGTGTCTTAAAAATGGCAACGACCGTTTACGAAAGGGACAATTGCAGTGGCGACCTCGCGAAACGTCGGCTGTTTTAATTTCTCAGGCTAGCCAAATCGGTGATTTCAAAATTATCACCTCCTGTCTGGTTTTCTCTTGGTCATATTTCATTTGGGTACATTGCTTCTTGTTTGCATGCCGCTTACTTTTGAACCCTGCTTTTCACTATGCCTTCCATTATCTTGGTCGCCTAACAGAAAAACACTTCGGAGCAGTCGGGACGATCTGAGCTATTTCTGGTTTCCATCATGATCGTCTCTCTACTACAAAGGCAGAAGTTACTTACCACCATTTTGGAATAAAGTAATCCTGTTCAATTCATTCATCTTTTGTAGGATCTACCTTTCCAAGTTCGAATGATCGCTGAGTTCCTGAACAAGCCCCTGACAGATGAACTTATCAATCGCATTGCCGAGCAGTGTAGGTTCAAGGCAATGGAAAACAATCCAAGCTTCAAGGTTACGGACGAAAAGGACAGTCCGAGTTTCCTTCGAAAGGGTGTGGTCGGCGACTGGAAGAATTTCTTCACTCAAGAGCAGAATGAGAAATTTGAGAAGGAAGTATTAGAAAAATTAAAAGGAAGTGGATTAGAGTTTGATTTTGAGATTTAGAACACATTTGACAGTATAGAATATGACACCTAACTGTCGAAAAAAGGTACAGCCAATATGCATGTAGAGGTGACGTCATTTTGTACAACTTTGCATGCTCAATTTTCACGTAAGCTTTTCAAATAAGTTTTTTTCACACAAGGTTGATCCAGAATGGCATTGTGTTCAGTCAGAAGTTTAGTCTTAAGTTTAAAAAAAAGTTTTGTAGATTGGGTTTTGTTAAGCCTTAGCTGTAAGCGTAAAAATAAGGTTGTTTACAGGTTGATGTGTCGTTGAGTATTAAGTTTCTTAAATGCTAAAGCAGGTACGTAATAAAACAACTATTGCATTCGGTTTTTGCATGATAGGGAGAATTATCAAGGCCTCGGTTTTCCTCATCAGCCTCAGCCTTCGGCGGACAACACAAAGCAAGGCCTTGATAATTCTCGCTATCATGCTCAACCTTATCCAATAATTGTCAATTCGCTTTAGATAGAAATGCGTCCATCCTTGCTCAAAGAAATGGAGTACTCTTTTGTGATTCGGTCGCCCTACGAAACAAATTAAACGCAAAAAACTGTGTTGTACTGTAGTGTATCGTTTGCATTAGTGTTGTCATAAGTGTATTGTTTCATTCCAACCTACAAGGTAAAAAATATACCGTGTTTATATAACGAAATGGTGCATGTACTTATATTTATCAAAAAGAAGGCGGTTTTCCATGTTTTCTAAGAAAATAATGCACGCTTGAGTAGAAAGAATGCCAGGGGACGGACGAGCGGAACGCGAGTGCGTTCAGCAGTTTCTCGAGACCTCAAAAGTGCATTACTTTCTTAGAAAACATAGGAACACTATCTTCTATTTGGTTTAGAATATAGCATTCAAACCAAGACTTGTAAGTCTATGTAGTTAAGCTGCCGAATGGAAAAAGGGAAACAGCTGCCGGCTGTTTACACGGACAGTCAACTACAAATACGAATTACATTTTTGTAAGACCGCCAAAACTAACAATAAACTACAATTTCAAATTTTAATTAAATGCAAGCTGCAAATAAATTTTCTTACGTTTTTCTTTTACGATCCTTAGAGATTTTCTGAAAGTTTGAAAAACAGTTTGAACCGTTGGCAACATTTTAGCGATTAACAACTTTTTTCTTTCTACGGGACTCACTTAGCTGGATAAAGGAAAGCGGTGGCGTCGTTTTCTTTTTTTTGTAAATTTTGTAGACAAAATTGCATTAGTTTTTTTTTACCTCGAGCACTTCGGAAATTCATCATGGTTTGCTATAAATCGCCGTCGCTATTTGTTGACCAAGCCACTGGTTTGCGCTGTTTACGGCTCTTTCGTAGCCAAACTCCATTTTTTCCTGCTTGTGTCGCTTTGTAAAACACGGTTAATTACTTCTTCGTCAAAACATATTTAACATAGGTATAAAAATCCCACTAAATTCAGCGAAACAGAGCAACTGGAGAACTCAAAGCTTGTGTATGAAATCACACGGTGCTCTCGGTATTTTTGCGTGCTTTTTGAAGTTGAACCCGATGCCAAGCAACATCCGGGACACATATGCTCTACAATTTCCAGCACGGCATCTATAAAAAAACAATACAAGTTCCGATCCCGCCAATGGTGCGTATACAGCAGCTATATTCTGATTAGTAAAGGCTGGTTCACACATAAACATAAGCATAAGCATAAGAATCTTCACACTTATGACATAAGCATAAGAAACGCGACATACCCAAGCGCATTGGGCTTCAGATTTATATTCCTGGGGGAATGAGACGAGTTGTAGTTTCAAAATGGCGAAAGAAGCAGAAATCGAAGAAGCGCGGCAAGAAGCGCTCCTTTTGATGTTACTGCTCCGTAGACATCGACAGCGGAAAGAAAGACAACCTGAAAAAAGACCGCGGAGGCCCTGTTGGGTAAGAGAAATCTTCACGAAGAGAAAACAACAAGGTCGGATTAGCACAATCATGTGCTTCAGTGAAATGCGACTGACGGACCGACAATTTTATTTCAGGTAGTTGAGGTAGTTAGTAAGGACGGACTCTGCAAGTTGCTCATTATAATACAATGTGTTTGAAGACGAAGACGCCATTTTGAAACTGCTAATTAGAGCAGGATTGGGAACTTCTATTTTCGCTTGAATTTCTGCTGACATCAAATACTGCTGTTTCGTTAGTTATGCTTATGCTTATGTTGTCCGGTTCACATTTGCGATTACGTTCATGCTTATGCTTATGCTGATGTTACTCCAGTTCACACTACGCTTTCTTATGCTCATGCTTATGTTTATGCTTATGCTCATGCTTATGTTTATGCTTATGCGTATGTCACAAGTGTGAACCAGCCTTAAATAAACCATTCCGGCGGCTGGTATATCGGAGGATAATGCCCGAGGCTGAAATATTGTCCGAGTTGAGCAGTTGGCCAATCTTTCAACCAAGGGCATTATCCTCCGATGGCAAACCAGGAAGGGGTTCATTTATTTTATTACCCTCCGATTAATTTCAACAAAGAGCGTGGTTATTGTGGCAAGGAGACAAAAAAGTCAATGGGGATCACAGCACATTTGCGGCTAAACAATCCAATTTGGTTACTTTACTCGATTTTATTACACCGTGATTAGATCTGAAAAGTTAAAACCTGAAAATGTGACTTCCTTTCCTACTTTTCTCTCGTCAATAAGATCGAACAAGGGATATCAAATCGGACGACGAGTATCGCCTGATACCCGCCGTCCGATTTTGTACCACGTGACGACCAATAAGCAGGGTGGTAACGAGGTATGTTTTCTCAGCGCTGATCCCATTTTTGTAGGCAAATTTCTGATCCTTGATTCCAAACGCATGACCAATTTTCGTCCCTGATTCCACACATGTGGTGAGCCTGATCCCTAATCTCTAAGAAAAAACTACTGATCCCGATCCCATGGTCTGTGATCCCTGATCCCAGGGCTGTGATCCCAGCTCCCACCCTTCTGATCCCCGATCCCACCGCTTTCATCTCTGATCCCACATACCTCGTTACGAAGCGCGCGCGAAAATTAAGTGGTCGGTCATAAAACCTAACGCGACAGAGAGTTAGCTGCTATCCCTTTCAGGTTAAGGTGTATTTCGGCAGCCCTTTAAAATGTTAAAATAGCCGTTTCCTCGTACCTGTACCCACTGAAGACGGCTGACATTTCAGCCAAATTTCCCAACTCTTTAGCATACTACTACCCTGCTCGCAGAGATTTTTCTTAATTTTTCTCCACG
The DNA here is from genome assembly GCA_964030785.1 of Siderastrea siderea. Taxonomy (NCBI): domain Eukaryota; kingdom Metazoa; phylum Cnidaria; class Anthozoa; order Scleractinia; family Rhizangiidae; genus Siderastrea; species Siderastrea siderea. The sequence goes on along the minus strand of OZ034969.1, from coordinate 13,523,602 downwards.
AAATTGAGCTGCGAAGCGGCGAAAAGAGCCGATTTCGTGCAGAGAAATTAAGAAAAACCTCTGGGACCAGGGTAGCATACTACATGTACTACAGGCGCTAAAAAGACACATCGTTCGGGCGGAGCCTCCCCACGCAGCCAGCCCACTACAGGGAGTCTCCCCAGGACTTGACCCTGTGCCATTCCGCCTCAAAATGTCTAACAACAACAACAACAAAACCTTTATTTAGACACGATGTGGTAAAAAAAGCTACATAGCTTGTGGGGTCGTGTGTAAATAAAACATTAATACTAGTAGATAAAAACATAGAATGCACCTCGCATATACCCGTTTTCCTATCCTTTACCCACACCTAATTTGGAACCTCCATTTAACAAACAGGTTCCATTTGGCCGTGCGTGTGTATTCTGATAACCCACGAATGACGGCAAAACCTGGTAAGAAGAGAGAAGTGCGCCAAGAGTCGCTACGTGTAGCGAGACAGATGTTCTTACTACGTTTTGATCTCCTTTGTGCGTTATCAGAGTCCACACGCACGGCCAAATGAAATCTATTTGTTTTATACATTGTTTTCATATCGGTTATCTTGCACAAAATTAGAAATGTTATAAAAATCTTCGTAGTGAAGAGTCGTTAACCTAGGATGTAAAGCAGTCGAGAAAACATTGATTATTCGTAAGGACTCTTGAAGAATTCGTACGGACTCTTGATTTCTGCCGAGGACCCTACTGAAAGGCTTTCACAAGACTTTTCACAAGACTTTTCCGGGAAACCTTTCATGTTTGTTGACAAGACACAGTTTGAAGCCCACTTACATCGGCGGGGGTAGGATGTACAGCGCTCGAGAAAACATCGATTAATCGTACGGAGATTTTACTCTTCCCTGCTGCCGACTTTAAAGAATTTTAAAAGTGATTTCTGCTTACTTTCAGAGCGAGAAACTAGAACTGGTTATGTTGTTGTTACAAGTCATGACGATAAAGACTGATGGGAAGGCTAAACATTACTTTAATTGCAGGATGAAAGTGGACACTTCTGTTAGGATATTTGTCGAGACACGCGACAGCCTAGCCTCTGTTATTTTTGACACGAGGAATTTTAAGCGAGTTGTCAGTAGAGACATTAAAATGCTTCTTGATACTAATTAATCTTTGTTATGTAGTGCTTGAAATTTTCTTGTTTATCTACATACCTTGATGATGGTCATTTTAAAAACATATTGATCACTGGCAAATTCATTGATGTAAAGTCATGGACAAACCACCAAAAGGTTTATAATTGAATTGATTCCAGTTATTTTGTATATTGAGATGCCTGCCTGTGACGTTGTAGAGCCCAAAGCCCCATGCACACTGGCAAATTTTCTATGGCAAACCTTATTTGCTCGCCTATTTGCTCGTGTAGATCTATAAGAAAATTTTGTCAATTTGTTTTGCTACAACTGTCTTTGATTATTTAAAAACTGGCATGTCAGTTTCATTTGTCATAGAAAATTTGTCGTGTGAATTTGCTCTTGTAAATAGGTAATCAAAGATTGATGGCCGAAAATTTAGTTTCAGGCCCTTTGTTAGTACATGTTTTGGAGCTTTTGTGCTGGCTAACCAGGCAAGTGATAATAGCTGAGTTGGACACTCGCTGTTCCACTGACTGAAACACATTGTCAGCACATATTCAAGGACATTTGTCGTCAGCAAAAAATCTGTTCACCGTGGTCACATCTTTTCACAGCAATTCTCAGTCCAAACAATTTAGGGGAAAGCAAAGGACTCAATTAGGCCTTCATCTCCTTGGTGACAACTTGGGAACCGTAAGTGTTGGCTGTCTGATATAATGAAACCAATCGAACGCACTCTCTTAATCATTGATTACTACAGTGCTAGTACAATAACCTCTATATTTCTACGTCTATCGTGTAGTGGGGTCATTGGTTGGAGTATACAGCGTAACTAGATACGCTTAAGTAAAGGGTAATGCGTGACTTTTAAGCATCGGAGTACGTCAGGACTGGATCCGCATGCAATCAGTTTGGTGATCATCTCGAAGTTGATTTCCACGTTCAAAGAGCCTCAAACTGCAAAATGGCAATCGCGAATTCTCCTGTATTTCAGATAATGGAGGGCGAGTGGACATCAGAAAGACTTTTCGATATTCTGGGGGAGAAAATCATGGCATTTTTGATCAGCGATCCTGCGTTGCTGACAGACTATATTTCCAGTTTCCAGACGAGACCGGACGATGTTTTCGTGGTCACATACCCGAAGTCAGGTGGGTGGTAGGGCTACTAATTTTGTTGATAAATAATCAGGTTTTGTGGAGCGAAATCAATTGGGCATGTTGGGCATTGACGGTGAATAAGCGTCAGATGAAAGATTGATAACACCGCTTCGTTCCCGACTTGCCCAGTCGACGAAAACCGCAAATCTATATCTCGGTTAGCTATTGTTTTCGAACGGTAGATGAAAATCGATGGTTAAGAATTTTTTCTGTATGACGTTTCGTCCCAATCTTAATCTTTTTCCATTGATTTCCAGCGATTCTCTTCTATTTCAGTGGAGTTTAGGCCTGCTTTAAACGTCGAACTTTAAGGCTGGTTTCCGCCATATGGTAAGCGATACGATCGCTACGTACGATAGCTTGCACAACTGGCATTTATTTTAGGCCCGGTTCAAACGTCGAACTTTTCATGTGCCAAACCTAACCTGGAGCCGAATCCAAACCCGGAGTATCCAGTCGATGAAATCGATAATCGATGACAATCGATATCAATCAATATCAATCGATATCAATTAATCCATTGATATTGATAATCGATGACCAATCGATGATGAAGCAGATCTTTGTGACCTTTTATCGATTGCCGTTGATTTCCAATAGCAATCGATAGCTTAATTGATATTGATTGGTATCGATTGGTTGCGAATTTTTTCCCGTTTCACCAGGCCGTTTGACTGAGTCTACAAGCCGACGGAAAAGGCACTACATATCACATCTTTTCACGTACAGATTGTCAACAGATTTTATTTCATTCCTGGGAACGTTAACAGGAGAAAAAGACCTATTTTTCTCTCTCCTCTGTCGCTTTATAGATCTTAAGCAAACACGACGGAGACAGCTAACGAGAACGTCTCAAAATTGAAGCTCTAATTAACAAAACAATGACTCTTCACGTGTGTTATACCTGTTGGGACATTTCTTTGTCATTCCGTGCACAACTATAACGTGAAATGGCCAAATTAATATTTTTGTTTTGAACGTGAACACACGACGGTAAATTTTCCTTTTCCCCTGGACTGTAACGCCGTTTTGGTCGCTAAATTTAAATAACGGAAACTGGTGTCACGAAAAATTCTCGTAACTCAAGTTTTACAGTGGCAAACAATGAACTTGCCAAGAACAGCAGTATAAGTTGCTGCAAAATAACAAATAAAGCGGCAGCGCCAAACCTAATGATAACAAAATGGAATGGACAGTTCAACGTCTTGCGACTCAGACTTTCTCTGCGTGTCCGCCATGACAAGTGGTATTAAATTCGAGTGCGCGTACCATGTGGTACTTATTCTTCGCGTTAAGTAACTGGGAGCTACTTGTTTTGCCAATCGATGACAATCGATCAAAGAGTTTCATGTGACTATCGATTGGTCATCGATTGGCCGATGCCAATCGATATCAAATAACTAATTTTATCTTTTGATATCGATTGATCGATTGCCTTACCGATCATCGATTTCCATCGACTGGAGACGCCGGGTAACAGCCACCGTCACTCGGCGAGGGTAAAAGACAGCGTAAGTGGCATGTAGCGTGAGTTGCGGAATGGCATAATATGACTGAGGAATGTAATTTATGCGGAATGACAATAAATTAAAGCAAAAATTGCGTATATCAACTTCCGTTAGAGTTCAACTTAGCAAGAGGCTATACCAGTTTTCCCGCCAAAGATCAATGGTTTAATCCTTTGCATTGTAAAAAAGCACAGTTGATCTCTTTTCCTTGACAGAGTTTTTGCATTTTAATAGAAAATTATTAATAACATTAAACGGGCTTCGTTGATGAAGAATGTCGTGATCAGCCCTGATGATCAGCACCAGAGGCAAGGGCGGGCGGAATGAAAACTAGATGAATCAAAGTGAGACTTGTCAAACCTCAAACGATAAGAACAAACATGCCGAGTAAATACATGCAAATGTGTTCCAAATCTTTCTAGTACGCAGCCTGTAGTTTTACACTTCATCGATCGTTCAACGCTAAAGGATAAAATTAAGCCGAACTGCCTACGTTCCTGAGTTCCCAAAGAGGATTAACGCTATCAGATCAGAGGATACTTGAAACATTTTTCAAATCACGAAGTGAACCAAGGTGCTTTTGAGGCATCTAGCTATATTTTTGGCTGTATGACCTAGGGTAGGATGCTGCAGTCGCAATGGATATAAAGCTGCCGTCGCTTTGGAGAAACTAGCCCGAAATATTTTTGTAGAATCGGTAAAGATTAAAGGAAAGGATAATATGCATGCCGTAAACAAAAAAGCGCGCAACTAGGAAACAGCGTTTAAACCAAGACTCGTCGGCGAGTTTCGGTTGTATGGTAGTCGAACCCGCAGCATCACAAAACACCGGCTGCTCCTGCAAATTGGCGGGAAAAAAGGGCGAGCGCTTCCGTTTAATTTATTACTTGGAATCATTCCTTCGCATAATTATGCCTTTCCGCAACTCATGCCACATGCCATTCCGCAAACTCATGCCGACTTTTACCCTCATGAACAGACCTGGTAAAGAGTTCAAAAAACGCAAAACAGTGAAACGCGCGGAAGAAAAATTAACGTAAACAACGGGGATAAATTCTCACTTTTCGCTTTAGGGTGAAACTCTCTGACGACACGTTTCAAGCTGGCCCTACGTGCCTGAGCTGACAACTATCATTCTATGCTGTTAACTAGAAATTTGCTGCTTCGATAGTTCTGTGTTATCCAAAGGACAGCTTCACTCGGTAAATTGTGGCTTGAGATGCGTTTAACGCAGAAGTTTCCAAGTTGACAAGGTAATATTGTTAAATTTGACCTAGAGAGCTCTTCTAATAGTTTAAGAATTAGACTTTTTACCGTGGAAAAAAGAGCAAAGCGAAAACTAACCTCGTCTTCTCGTCTTGTCGGACACCCTTATTCTGCTCGAATTCTGCTCGGTACCCGAAAAATTTTCCGCCCATTTTCGCAAATATTAAAGGCAGCCTGGGCCTAACCCTAAATACTAATTAGATATTCATTATCCGTAGTAAAATTGCAGTTCATCTTACTTTACTGATCACTGACATTAGACAAAACAGTGAATCAAGTGAGTGCGTTTTAGCTGATAATCACATTAATTTTAAGCTATTTTCCATTTGTTTTGTACTTAGTTTTCAATTTTTCTTACAACTGTTATGCACATCATTAGTGTCGCTGATTTTCCGTTATTCTGCTCAAATTCTGCTAGAAAATTACTTATTCTGCCGGCAGAATGCTCGCCTTCGAAATTCTGCCGGCAGAATTTATCCAAGGCTATTTATAGTTGAAACTGCGATTATTTCGTTACACATTAGTGTTTAAAAAAAATAACGATTAACCTGCGTCACGATTTAACATTTTACTGCATGTCGAGAAGAGCTGAATTTAAGGAGATTATTTTTGGCCCAAAAAGTTTAATATTTAGCCCTGATTACTCATTAACCATAAACAATGGAAAAAATACAATTCTAGTTATAAATCAGGTTAATTTTCCTTTAATATGTGTTTTGTTTTATAGGTATGTTTACATCAACCACCGGTTCCAAACTGTGTATTTATTCGCCAGTCGTTTAAGTCAAGTAGTGTATACATGTGTGATGTTCGAAATCTAGGGAAAACACAACAGCGATAAGCAAAGATCATAGTGAAATTACAAGTTTACAGAAAGATAATATTTACCCGATGGTCGTCTTCAGTGTTTGATGTGCTTTCTGATAGTTCAGTTAGGACTCATTGGGGATTGTTGTGTCTCATGATCATTTAATTATAGTTAATTAGTGATTGTTGTGCTTTCGCGCCCATTTGATTAATTTAGGGCGAAACAATATGCTACATCTAATCAAGTTTCAATACCTAGAGAATAACAATACCACGGAATATATATTACTAGTAATAGAGTGTGTTCATGGCGGCCATGTTGGAGGAGCAAAACAATACAGCTGCTCTTAAGGTGTTGTCATGGTAGCCTCATGGTAGCTTTAAAGCCTGTGTCAGTCGAGTTTGTCGATTTGTAACCGAAAAAGATACAGAGATACACAACCGCTCTGCCTTGAATTCACTGTATCTGGCTTTGTTTTCTAAGTGTAATGGCAAAAAAAAGGATCAAATTATAAAGACTTTGTCACCTTATTGAGGAAACCAAAAGACTTAATAGAATTAGACTTTTTTGGGGGGTAGAAAATTACGTTTAAATGGAGTGAAAATTACAACTTTTTTTTTATTAAACTATGTTCAATACAGCAAATTAAATAATCTTGCTAACACGTTACTAATTTTACCATTTTATTTAGGGACAACTTGGTTACAGGAAATTGTATGGCAGATACACAATGAAGGAATCATCAGCAATGAAAAAATTCTGGTGCGAGTTCCATTCCTAGAACTAGCACTAAGTGAGAATATTCCAAGTACTGACCTCAAAACTCTGCCAAGCCCTCGACTTATAAAGAGCCACCTTTCTTACAAAAATACTCCCAAAAGTGCAAGCAAGGACGCGCAGTGTCAATACATCTACGTTGCCCGCAATCCCAAGGATGTTGCAGTATCAGATTTTCTTTAAATGAAGCTCTTGAACGCATTAGGCAATGGATACAATGGGCCATGGGAGTTCTTTCTCAAGTTATTCATGGCGGGAAATGGTGAGTTTGATTAGTGCCTGGTTTTCATCACTATTTTTTCTTTTTAAAAAAAGCCTTCTCTGGCTTTATTTTACAAAACCAGCTTTTTATACCATATTCTTTTTCTCTTATCATCGATCTAGTATCTTTAAGGCGCCATGCGCAAATGTCTGAACTCTGCGCAAAGCGAAGAAGGCAGCAGGCAAGCATCTTGCAAACTTAAGTGAAAGAAAATTCGTACAGAGATATTAGCCACCAATTTATTCGGGAATTAAACTCATCGCCAATAGATGAGCTTGGGGGAGGTGCCTAAGAGAGCGGGTGGTGGTTCCAAGGCGAGAAACGAGCCTCGAGCAGGGCACGCAGCTATCCATGGCAACTCTGAGGGCGGCAACCACCCACCAGACACCGTCACACTGACCAAGTCAGTGGAGATACTTACCAATCCTAAACTTACCAGATACACCAATGAGGGAGGGAGAGGGAGAAAACAGCAGCACAAACGCACGTTTCGGAGCTCGAAACAAACAGCACAACCTCACACAGCTGGAACGCACAATACGTACGATTCAAGAAACCCCGTATGTCACATCACGGCGCATGGTGCACTGATTACCGCTGACCAGCATTGGCTCGACCTTAACTTTTCCTAAATTACATTTAGCCACATGAAAAAAATGAAACTCCCCCACCCCCACAACATAAAGATAAAAATGACGCGTCCCTCAGTCGCATACGTTTGTGAAAGTGGCTGACCACGAGGATAACTTTATAAACGAAACCATCTCAACGGCAAAGGTAAACAGACTTAGGTTGGTTTCCTCGAAGCTATTCTTGAATTCTGCTTGAGCAGTCACTCCTAAGAAAGTAAGCAAACAGCTAAAAGTAGACACACTTCTGCGCGCCATGTTCAGTTGATAATTCCACCTTTATGTACAGTGAGTTGGAACTGTTGGAATGACCACGTCCTTGGTTGGTGGGAACACAGAGATGATCCGAATGTCTTGTTTCTCAAATATGAAGATTTACAAAAGGTTTGTTGCAGTCAATACAATATTTAGCTATTCCAATTTGTATTACGAAATATATTATATAAAACGTATTCCTATGGAATATTTAATTTTGATTAACATTAGTTGAGCAAATGGATTGCCAGCTCCGAGACGACATTGAAGAATCCGGTTTTTAGTAAAAATCCAACCCCCCCCCCCCCCCCAAAAAAAAAAAAAAACAAAAGAAAAATTTAAAAAATCCGGAAATTTCTGTTGAGAGGTAAATGGATGACGTTCTTTTTGCACGATCCACTAGAAAATTTCCCACAGTGAAGCAAGGTCTGAAAAGGTAGTCCCGTTTTTCCGCTTGCAATGTACCGAGTGGAAAAAGACCTCTTGGAGCCCATCCGACGGCACCCAATATGACATCACTTTCGGTCCTTTTAGTTCTTTTCCCCGGAACCAAAATGCGGGTGCTTCGGATAGTTATCTCAAAATACAACGCGTTGTTCCTTTATTCGTGAATAGTAAATAAACAAAATACTTGGTTTAAATTGACACTGCTAAATAGAAAATTCTGAAAGGAAAAAGTATTGTTTCTGAACCCTTCAGAAAAGCAACAGATCAGAAAGTTTGATCAATTCAGAAAGTTTGGCCAATTCAGAAAGTTTGATCAATTCAGAAAGTTTGGCCAATTCAGTTCTTAGCCTGCGTAGCAGGCGAAAACGGGCAAGGGGAAGGGGAGAAGAAATGAGGGACTAGGGGCAGAACCCCATTTTTCTCTCGCGTTCTCACTCCCCTTCCCCGTTTACGCCTGCTACGCAGGGTATTCAGTTCTTTGACAGTTCAGAGTGTCCATGACGATGTTTCCACTATGATCGTCTCTTTACTGCAAAGGCAGAACCTACTTACCACCATTTTGGAATAAAATAATCCTGTTGAATTCATTCATCTTTTGTAGGATCTACCTTCCCATGTTCGAATGATCGCCAAGTTCCTGAACAAGCCCTTGTCAGACGAACTCATCAATCGCATTGCCGAGCAGTGTACGTTTAAGGGAATGCAAAACAATCCTGAAAGTTTCAAGATTACGAGCGGAAAAGACAGTCCCAGTTATCTTCGAAAGGGTGTGGTCGGCGACTGGAAGAATTACTTCACCCCAGAGCAGAATGAGAGATTTGAGAAGGAAGTGTTGGAAAAATTAAAAGGAAGTGGATTAGAGTTTGATTTTGAGATTTAGAACACATTTGACAGTATAGAATATGGCACCTAACTGTCAAACAAGGTACAGGCAATAGTTTTTATACATGTAGAAGTGACTTCACTTTGCAGACCATAGTTTTTGTACACGCAAAGAACTATGCAGAGTCACTTTTTTAGATATTAAGCTTTTCAAAGAACCGTTTTTTACCAAAGGTTGACGCCGAATGGCATTGTGTTCAGTTTAAAGTTTAGTTTTAAGTTTTAAATACAACTGTGGTAGATTGGGTTTTGCAAAGCCTTCGTTTAATTATTGCATTCGGTTTTCGCATGATTGTGAGAATTATTAAAGGCCTCAGTTTGCGTCATCCGCCAAAGCCTTCGGCGGACAACGCAAAGCGAGGCCTTGATAATTCTCGCTATTATGCTCAACCTTATCCAATGATTTTTAATTCGCTTTTAATTTTAATTTTTGTTAAATGGTCAATTGTAAGGTGGACTTGTCAAGAGCTCTACAATCAAATGGATGCTATCAACTAACCAACTCAGTCGAGTAACTTGGTAAATAAATGCTTTATTACATGTATCCTTCGGATCATTGATTGTTTTATAAACTAATCTCGATATTGATTTTCTACACTACACATTTTCATGTTGACAACATAACTCAGAAGTTCAGTTAACCACAAATTAGGATGCTTGTTGATGCTTGTGAAAAACAATTGCCAGAAATAAGAAGAGCACGTCAAAGTTTAAAATTGCTACTGTAAAAATTTTAGCCATGTTATAAAAGAAAAATCACCAGGTATAGTCTTCCCCCTCTCCACGACACCTGCTTAAAACCGGCCATACGTAAGGCACTTTGATATGCTTGCTGCTGTGATTGCAGAAAATCGCCATGTGTGCACGCGGTTTACGGTCATCTCGCCACCAGAAAGACTCGCCACCAGCAAAGTCGCCACCACAAGTCACCTCGCCACCAACCACGTTGCCACCAGCTGAGGTTATTCCCGCCAACAACAACTTCATGTTTGGTGGCGGGATGACCTCAAATGGTGGCGAGCTGATGGTGGCGAGATGACCTCACCAGGTGTTGAGGTGGTTAATGGCGAGGTGACCTCTGGTGGCCAGTCTTCCTGGTGGCGAGAGGACTGGATACCGTACACGCTACCAAGAGGGCAAAATGTGCCAGCGACTCTCCTGTTGAGATTTTTTGAGACTTTATTGCACCTATGATTAAACTAATTCGCCGGCAAATTCGTAGCAATCACAGACAAGTGTGTCAAGTGTGCCATAGTACATGCAGTGAGGAAACTCCCTGCAACGTTTGCCAGCAATCTATTTTGCCACAAAGTACGTAAAAAATTGCCTAGAATGTTGTTGGCTTCACACACACACCTCTCAATTGTGACAGAAACTCTTGCACCAAATTTCCCGTGGCATCCTAATTTAAGATTAACAAGGGTTCTTGAGAAGGTCCAACAAAGACCTGGATAAGTAGATTACTTAGACACTTGATGCATCGCATGTGCCAGATAACCCACATTGGCTGTAGTCACACCAGCGATGGAAATGCGTCCATCCTTGGTCAAATAAATGGAGTACTCTTTTGTAAGTCGATCAACCTGTGGAACAAATGAAATGCATTCCAAACAAATAATTATATATTACTAAACATACTGGATTCTTTGCATTAGCACATGCAGTATTTTCAAAAGTGTATTCTTTCATCCCAGTGTATAACGCCCAGGGTTCTATCTAGGGTATTTGAGGGGTAGAAGCTTGCCCCCAAAATGCCCAGCTTCCCTCTAAAATATATCGTCATCATTACAGTATAGAAGTAACTATATCGTAAAAATCATCCAGACGCGACGTGCATCCAGTGCACATGAAGTAAGTATTCCCTGTCTAAGGAAACTATATGACAAGGAACATAGAGTATTACAAACATTGTCTCAAAATTGTGTCTCAAACTGCTCCAGATTGCATCTCAGCGTATATTCATTTCAAAAAATTTCCGGGGGGGCATACCCCCGGACCCCTCTAGGAAGCTTGTGGCCTTCTGCCACTCGGAACTTCTCCCCCAACAATAAATCCTAGATAGAACCCTGAACGCCCGTTTCAAACGTCGTGCTACTGCCATGCTAAGCTGGCTCGACGGTAGCACGACTGTAGCATGACTTGGTTTCAGACGTCGAATTTAATTCAGTCGTATATAATAGCTGTTGCCAAAACAAAACACTGACCAGCGGTTGTAGGCATAAATCCAAATAAATGTGTTCTAAAGTATTTTGTAATTTATGAATTGAGTTCGGCACGGCAGTAGTACCGACGTTTGAAACCAGGTACTGTAGTGCTACTGCCGTGCCGAACTCAATTCAACTATATCTGAAGCCAGACAAACCAATTAACTTAAGTTTCGGTGCACTAGAATGGCCATTTGAAACAAGACTGAATCATTACTTTTCAGGCTTCCAATGATGTAGATGTGTCATTTTTAAAGTGGTTTTCCAAACTCCCTCGAGAAATACTGGGATAAACTTCTCTTAACACGAAAATGTGTGAAAAATGTGAGGAGTTTAGACGGTAAACTATCATAATTAGGTAAATGGAAAATGGTCAAAATTATTGTACTCAGGCAGCCCCCACTCTATCAAGAGTAGAAACTAAGAAAACGATTCAAACCTTGCTGTGCCATTTGTTCAGCACTGCACTCTTCATGCACACCTAATATGAAAGTCTCAACTGAAATTTTGAGGCCAATAAATTTTGTCCATTTGGCTAATCAGACAGGTGGTATCTTGTATAGCCCCCCTACCCCTACTCAAGGTGGGTCCTCATCGAGTACACTTGTTATGATCACTCCCCTTATAATTGAGATCGTCCGGATGAGTGTGGTCCTGAGAAGGACTGTTTAAGGTGATATTGACTGACGTTTCGACAACCTAAGCGGAAGTCATCATCAGAGTCAAGTGAACTGTGAATCGTCAGTAGAAGTTATAAGTCTCCGGTCGTTGTCCTGATTGGTCGACGAGCTCGTGACGTTATTGGTCGTCTGTCAGTTAAGCCGTGATGGTATTGGCTGTGAAGACGTGATTGGTGCTTTTCGATCCGTCTTTTGTTAGTCAAATGTCCTTTGGTCTATTGTTAGTCAAATAAGTCGGTTTGTCTATTGTTTGTCTGTCTTGTTATTGTCGGCAATCAGTTGTTTGTAAGGTGCAGATAGCTGTTGGCAACGGTTCAGTGGTGTTTGTTCTAAGACAGTAAACCAGCTTTCCAGAGTGATTCGTCGATAGTCGTCCGTACTGTAGGTAACGCATTCAGCAGAGTCCCAGTCGATTCTGTGCTTTTAATGGGTTCAAACCATTTTCAGTTTCAAGCCGAACTATATCAGTGTTTTGTGCACTTACTTGGTCAGGTTTGAGGCCAGTGAAACAAAACATTCCAATCTGTTCTGTGATGTGTGACCAGTTATGAGATGAACCTATCGAATTAAACACAAAATTTCTTTCAGTATCACAAGCTTCTAGCTATCCTCAGAGGGTACAATATAATGTAGTCACAAACATTAATTTAAAATCACAAACTTCTACAACGAAGCTGATGAAGGGTCTACTACAGTGTATATAATCAGGGGAAAGATTAAAAATCACTAACTACAACAACTTCACCTCGTTTGTTTGTTTACAAAAATGTAGAGATATACACGTTGGAGAGTTATTTCTTAAACTTGCAGAAAGTAGGAAACACTTGGGGATGTGTAGGGCGTGCAAACAAGGTAGAGCTACACTCAGAAAAGAGGTTCAAGGACCTTTTAGGAGTAACAAACAGGTTCAACAGTTTTACAACAGTCCCAACCTGGGGCTACTGTGAAGAAGCCATGGTAGGGCAGTAGGGCACATTTTTCACTTTCAAAAGACAGCTGGCAATTAAAATAATGTTTAATTTAAGGGACTACACTGTCCCTGGTAGAAAACTTATACAGGATCCTTCAGGATTTTCTAGGATCCTACCCAGGATCCTAATGGCAATAAACCAGACCATGATTTACAGGATCCTACTCAGGATCCTGTAAAGTCTTTCAGGATCCTGCTTTAGATTGTCCTGTTTAGGATCCTATAGGATCCAGTTCCTATAAGATCCTAAACAATATCCTACAGGATTTCAATAGAATGCCACAGGATCTTACGTGGGATCTTATCAGGATCCTGGGTTAGGATCCTACAAGATCCTGTTAGGATCCTATTAGGATCCTATTAAGATCCTGTGCAGAATTTCTACCAGGGGTATGCCATTGGGATTTTTACTTTTTTTATCAATACTACACTGAACTTAAAACAAAGGACCTCAGTTTCCTCATAGTTTAACACCAAAAGGGAGAAATCAAGCGACTTTCTCAAAGGGAAAACCAAAAACAATCAGCTTTGAGTGACTTTTCTAGGACACAAGGAAGGAGCATGATTGACAAAATTACCCCTTTTTTTGTTCAAGTTGCAATGCCATTTAATCCTAGCCATCCACAGCTGAACAAACTTCTCTATAGTTTCACAAAACTAACAGAGTAATTTTAAACCTTTTTAGGTTGGCTTTGTTTTCAGTACATGTATGTCCACTAGGTTAAAATGGGTTAAAAAGGCCCTTTAAGTACCTTCTTTCTTTAAATTATCTACCAGCTGTTGTCGCATGGAGATAATTCTATCTGCCATTCCCTTAACTTCTTGTTCCCACTGTGGTCTCAGCTCAGGATCACTCAGGACCATGCCTGCAATGCGAGCTCCATGGATTGGTGGATTGGAGTACAGGGGGCGGATCAAAATCTTAATCTGGGACAGGACGTGTTCAGCTTCTTCCTTTGAATCACAAGTAGCTGTTATCATTCCAACTCTCTCACCTAAAAATATAATAATCCAAATTGATCAATGCGACATGCCCTTTGCTACAGTTCTTTCAAGTATTTCCGGGGTTTTACTTGACACAAAAGTATCATAAAAGTTGCAAGGTTTGTTAAAATTCAATCAGTTTGACAGCTAAGCTACATGTACGAATTTTGGACCTGTTTTACATAACTCTCGTAAACATTTGTCACTCGATCAGTGAGATATTTTTGTTCCTAAGACTTGGTTTAATGCTGCGGTTTTTTAAAGGAGCTATGTCACGGATAACGCAACTTGAAAAAGCTGGCAAGTTTTTTCAAGTTTGTCATTCGTAATCCGTCTTAATCTCCCTCAGTTGTAACCATCCTTGTTTAGTTTTGGTTAATTATTACTTCTTTGGTGTTTTTCTACCTTAGGAAACTATTATTTTGAGGTTTCCGTTAATGAGAAAATAATTTTGTCAGATCAGAAAAATGAATGAAAACGCCGTGACATAGTTCCTTTAAGTCGTTTAACACTTCACTAATAGAGAAAATTGCAATTTTTATGCTCAAAAACTAGGGTCAACTCATACACCGGACCGACTTATAAATCAGAGAAATACGGTAAAAATTGGGCAGAATTGTAAAGCCAAGTCTTGCTCCTTAGTTTTCTTGAACCAACACATGTTAGAGTACAGTGTATAGTTCAAGTGCAGTCAAACCCCTCTTAAGCTCTGCCACCATTTTCTCAATTTCAAGTTGATCCTGAAACTGAAGGCTATAGGTTTGTCAAACATGTAACTCTAAATCTACAAACTGTGAACACTCTTATTAAACTTTCAAATAATTATAAAAATAGGAAATGAATATTTGTAAAAAAAAAAAACAACAACAAATAGCCAAGGAGCTCTGTCACTGTTTGTAAAATCCTTTAAGCCCTAACACCATCTCTTCTTGTTCAAACATTCACATGATTAAAATAAAGAAAATGATCACCGAGGATACGATGTCTTGATATTTAGACAAATTCTCTTTACTAGTTCAATACGTAATACAGAGAAAAGAAAGGAGAATATGCATTTTCATATCAGGGCGGTATTGGCCACCTACCAACAATTACATGTATTCCTCCTTAATGATCACTAACAAAGGCTTACCATACAGGCCCATATTCTTGGCAAATGACTGAGCCACTAGAACATTATGTCCATCTTGAATGAATTGCCTAAGGGCCCAAGCATCTCTGTCTGTATCTCCACTAGCAAAGCCTTGGTAAGCCATGTCAAAGAATGGGAAGAGTTTACGGTCCTGAAAATATTCATGAAAAAAAAAACAGGCCATTAACCTTTAAACTGTAGGGCTGCTCCAGGAATTTAGGTGGCCAGATGCTGAGTGTGTAGAACCTGCTTTGTTTAATTAATATTATAATATTACACTATTTTAAGCCTGCGTAAGAAACGTTTCCGTAGGTTCGAGCATTTGGTGCAGAAGAGCTACAGAAACGCTTGCTGCGCAGGCTACACTATTTTACAAACATAGAGTACATGTAGTGATAACATTATTGACATTATTTTCTATTTGCATAGACCTTGGAACTTAAGAGAAACTTTCGATGAATGGGTCATGAAGCTTATTTGGAAAAACTGGAACTATGCAGCAACTTTGCACTTTCAGGCAAAAACATTGGTAACATTGATGTGAAGATTACAACAAGGCAAATTAATGCAAGAAAACAATATTACCAGAGCTCAGAATTGACGTTTCTTCATGATTTTTCAAATCGATTCATGAACAACTGACATTTTACAGAAAGCTACTGACGATAAACTACGGATTGATACTTGCATGCCCAGGGGGGGTACTCCGAGTTTCAAGTGACGGGGATGATCGAATGGGGGCAAAAATCAATACCCAAAAAAAATCCCTAGGGCTTCCAACAAAACCCAAAAAAATCCCTGGACCAAAAATTTACCCCAAAAAAATCCCATGCCGAAATTCCGAGCCTTAATTTCCAGAAAGGATTAAATGATCTAACACGAAAAAAAACCCATTAGAAATTGAATGTTTGTATTTGGTTATAATTCATCATACCAGATGATTTTATCCTTTCCTTATCTGGTAGTCATTCTAACAACACTAGGGACACCCAAGAACATCTTCTGTGTCAACAACAACATTATGAATGACAACTCTAAACAAAACAAGACTACCCGGGCAAGAACAAGTTTGGTTGTACTTTATTTGCGGAACTACGCGGCCGGGATACATGGGCACTACCATGAATCTTCAGATCATTTTGAATACCCAAAAAAATCCATACTTAAATCAAGCCACCCAAAAAAATACCTGCCAAATCTTCATATCCAAAAAAATCCCGGAATCGAAAATTTCAAACCCAAAAAAATCCTTCGATCATCCCCGTCACTTGAAGTCCGGAGTACCCCCCTGGGCTTGCATGTCTGTTGCTATTTGTTAAAATACCTTTATAAGTTGTGATAACTCCTTCCACTGTTCTTTCTGTGGAGGTAACAGGAAGTAAAAACCAAAAGACATAATTTAAAATTATTATAATTTAATTTTTAAATTTGCTAAAATGATGGATGAAGAGCAATGTCTTGATCAGTTTCAAGTACCAGCACTCAAGCACTACAAAACAATGATAACAATACACTAATTGATTTTACAACAGGTTTAGAAACTAATTTATTATTATTTTCACAAGGAGTATACAGAAAAAAAATGTAGAAACATGTCGGTAAAATAAACACCACGTACCTTTGGATCAACTCCTGTTGGGTTATGGGCACAGGCATGTAACATAACCACTGAATTCTCTGGAATTTTCTGCAAAAATGGTCAGGAATTAAAAAATATGTTGCGGTACATGAATGTACATGTAATGAATTGTTTGGAAAAGCAAATCAGGCTTTGGTCTAACTACAGTGGGAGGTTCTCAATGTCCCTGGTAGAAATTCTGCACAAGATCTTAACAGAATCCTAACAGGATCTTGTAGGATCCTAACCCAGGATCCTGATAAGATCTTACATAACATCCTGTAGGATCCTATTGACATTCTGTGGGATCCTTTAGGATCCTATTAGGATCCTATAGGATCTTGTTTAGGATCCTGTAGGATCCTGTTTAAGATCCTATAGGATCCTACAGAATCCTAAACAAGATCCAATAGGATCCCACAGGATCCTGTTTAAGGTTCAAGAGGTTTTTCCCAATTGTTGTGAGACCTTTGCCGTTCTGCCCAAATAGCTGTGCCTCAAATGCAACACATAATAGCTAGGGGAGATCCCCAGCCCCTGCCTCTTACTGACAGCCCCGTGAATATGTGATATCATGTTTTATAATATAATTATTTAAAGTGGTACTATGATCAAAAAATCACTGTTACTTTTTCTTCAGTTTTCCAAACTATGTTTACTAAACACTCTCCAAGCAATATTTTAAGCCTTAATTTTTAGAAGATTGTTAATTTAAACTGCAATTTTCCAATTTAATGGTCCACCATTATTACATGCACACCAGAGAGGACACAATGACATCATTCACTCAAGAGCTCTAGAATGCAGTGTGTAAAAAAAGCTTATTAGTTATGCAAAACACAAGTTTTAGAGTCTGAAAGCTCAAAAACTCCTGTGCTGCATACCCAATAAGCCACTTTTGGTCACTTTCACACGCACACTGCATTGTAATGCTTTTGAGTGAATGAGGTCATCGCATCCTTTCTGGTGTAATATTAAATCAGAAAATTGCAGTTTAAATAAACGGTCTTCTCAAAATTAAGGCTTAAAATTTTGCTTGGGGAGTGTTTAGTAAACAAAGTTTCGAAATCCAAAGAAAAAAATAAAAGTGATTTTTTGACCAAAGTACCACTTTAACAATTATTCCACTCATGCTTGTTGGATATGAGGTAATTAATAACTTGATGAAGTGCACAGCGCTGAGTTGGTTATAATCACTTCGCATCCACTAAGCACGAAAGGAATAATTGTTCTTAATTATTAAATTCTCAGCTTCAGAAATCGTTGCTGAATTTTTCTGGCATAGTTTTCAACAAGTCTTTTGCATCATGCTGAAATCTTTTGCTGGAAATTCAATAACTGAGACTGAGAATTTAATAAAACAGATTACACATATGAACTGTAACTGAGTGAATCAAAGTGAAAGAGATCTTATTGTTCGGTGGCAACTTGAGAAGTTAGGAATTAATGATAAAAAAATTAAGTCTTCAATGCTCAGTTAGATACTCCTTGACTACCATCCAGATTTTTTCCCTAAAATAATATTGATTGCCAGGGACATACCGAGATATCCTCTAAACAGCCTTTGAAGTCAAAGCCACATGTCTGTGGGTCATAGTACCGGTATTGTTTTGCACCAAGTCCTGAATGTCTGTTAAGAAGGAAACAGAAAGCACATGTCAAATGATTCCCTGTCAGAGCCAGCTTCAATAATATGGATATACTAAAATATAAAATCTGGAGTATGGATCAGTTTTCAGACAAACTCTGTATTCATACATAATCTCTCATTAGCAATCCACCTCTTAACAGTGACCACCTTACAGAGTCCTGTTTGAATCAGAACTCAGTGAAATGCATGCCCTTTTTTAAACCTCTGATAATCAGCCATAACTTTAAATATTAATTAAATTTCCTTATCCCAAGGAGCAATGGTGTTACTTACGAGAGATTCAACAATATTCCATTTTTATGATGTTTTCTTATTAACATGAGGTGATATGCTGTATATACACTGTATATACACTGTACATTAATAAGTTACAATTTTGACAATGAACCAGTTGTATATGAATGTGAGAAATGATAAAATTAAAATTACTTGAGAATAGGAGTGTGATTTCCCCAGGAAGGTGTTGGTAACCATACATCCTTGCTGCCAGGAAAGAAGCTTTTCTGTAACAAAAAGAAAGTAAATTGTCAGTAAACTGTAATTAGAACACTATAAAAAATGTCTGTCTGTAAACACTTTGAATTAAATAGATTTCAAAATTAAAAAGAGTTAAACTGAATTAAATCAAATTAAATTTTATTTTATTGTGCCACTACCAACCAGACAGGAGATCAAAACACCACATGACTATATTACCACACTTTATTGCTTGTGGTTTACTCATCTTGCATCTGATTAGTTCTCCATCAAGACACAACATCTTTCTACAACATAATTAGTGATTTTTGTACTTTTCTAATACTTTCAGGCACCACACCTCTAAATTGCTGCCAAATTTAGACAAACCCATGGACCTAGCCTAACATAACCTAACAAGGTGTCCCCTATAAGTAGAGGAATTTTCCCTTGGCTATATACATTTGACATTTAAATGAAGTTTTAAGTTTATTAACATTAATTTTTGCATGCAGACTTAGTTTCATATACCACAATAAAAAAGTGCATTTACATGATTTTTTTTTTTACTGAGGCTTCATTTTATTGAATATTCACACTTCTACAGCTACAAGGATCAAAAAAATAATGGACAAGACGTTAGACAAATTAATCACACATCTTGCATGTCATCAAGATCTATATTTCTCACAGCATCTGATTGGGTGCGTCACAAGGTATTAGAGAGCTGTTTTGGTAAAACTTTTTTCTAAATGCTATAATTTTTGAGGACTTCGTGATCGACTAAGATCCCAACTTAGCAGTGTGGCTATGTATTCCTACCTGTACATGTACTACTACATACTTTTTATTTTTAAGAGACAGTTGGGGCAACCTACTGCCCTCCCCCTTCAACCTTGTATTACCCTAAGAAAACTGGATGAAACTTTAAAAAATAAAATTATTGAAACAAACCAGGAATGCTGTTCCAACTCTCAGAGCTCCAGTGCCTGAGATAGCTTGTGCTGATGCATTCTATACGACAAAATAAATAGAAATGAGATTAATATTTATAATGTCCTTACAAAAATGCTTAATGTGCTGACCTGCTGCCAATCAAACAATGTTTTTCATCAGTTTTTATAGCTTATTAGCATCTTTTTGATAGCTTCATTTCATCTCACCAACCACATCCTCAACGACTATGAATTCTCCTGACTGGTCACCATACATTAGTTTGTTGTAAAGCTACATGTAGTTGGGAGAAGTTGTTCAAATATCAAAAGACTTCATCCTTGCTGATCATTCCCTTAATTCTCAACACCTGTGCACTTAATTGTGCATTGATGTTACACTTGGAGAAATCTGATGCTGATCACTATTGGGTCTTAAAGACATAAAGGGAGGAGTTGGAATGGAAATGTGAAACCTGACAACCTCCTTCTCTCTCACAAGTGCCAAAAAGGAGTCAAAAACTAAACAAAAAATTTGTGTAAAAGAGACATCTGAATTGTTCAGTGAGCCAGGACAATTTTCAAGCTTTGCAATAAATATCTACCAGGCCATTCTTGAGCACTTCACTGTCTTCCCCAAAAGCCAGTTTTGCAGCAGCTGCAGTGAATTCTGGTAATCCATGAATGGGAGCATACTCTTTGTCTAGATTGTTAGCCAGCAATTTTTCTTCAGCCTGTTTAAAGAGGCAAGAAGATAAACACAGTTATTAAATTACAAAATTGTTTACAAAAAAACTGCGCTGCAATATAATGTATTTTCTTTTCTTGTTTTTTAAATTATTATAAGAAACAAAATTGCTTTAAAAAATGAAACAATAAACACAATTTCCTCTGTAATAGAAAAAAATTAGAACTTAATAACATTTTAAATTTTCATTAAGAAAGATTGAAAATAATGTTTACACTAAGAGCTACCAAAAACAGAAAAAGAAATGTTGTGCAGCACAACACTGGTTAATATAACAGGTACATCAAAGCCTAAAAGACAAAAATTGGAAGAAACAAGACTATGCTATTCAGATAGGAGAACACACATTTCGACCTTGTAAAACATCTACCTTTTTCACTGTTGGCAGAACATAAGGTTTCCCATTATCATCTCTGTAGGCTCCTACACCAAGGTTGATTTTCTTAGGATTTGAGTCTTTCTTGTAAGCTTCTGTTATTCCAAGAATGGCATCTGGGGGACCAAGTTCTACCTGAGACCACCAGCAGCAACCCCTTTTTTAAGATTACAGAAATAAATAACCATCATGAGATTATTTACTAGGCCATGTTTTCAAAGACATCACTGAAATAACATGTTATTCTATTACCATAATAAAGTCATTAAAATGCAAGACCTTTTAGTAGCTATCGAATGGTGGATTCCTTTGCAGCACATGTGTATAGCAAAATATGTGAGAACCTATTTGCTTGCATCGCATCTACGTTACGCATATGGGGTAAGCAACAAATCAACGGTGTGTTACATCATGCACGCATACTTCATCGCAATGTCCCAGATAAGAGAGGGAAGATTTGAAGAGATTCACATCTACTGACCCCTCAAAATTCTTTATTGAACCACTGCCTTTATAAGTGATCTGGAACACTGCATTGGCTATTGTGATACTGTCAACTCTGATTACTTTTCTCAAAGGAGGAATTCACATGCTAAAATACTTGCAAAAGGAATGCATTTTCCCATGTTGCTAAAATGCAAATTTTGTCTTCATGAATGCAATAAATTGATATACCACTGATTAATCGCGTACCCTATACACGTACCCCGAAAGTGATGCAAATAAACTGGCTGTTGAATTTCCCATCCTAATGCATTTTAATTATCATGGTCTTGCAGATAACCTAAATACATTTGCTGGTGCCATAGGTTAAACAGAAGTAACCTATCATTTTAACTATTTCCCTTAGAAAAATGGAAAAAAAGTACATAATTATCTTCGCATCATACCATTACTTCATCTTCCCCTCTGCTTGTACCTGCCTTATTCTAATAGCCACTTCATGATTGTTGATTTAATTATAATAAGATATCACTTTCCTTATCATTTAAAGCCAGGTAAACCACCCAAGAAATAATTTCTGACACTTTCCTTTTCGCCTTGATGTTTAACACCATTGCAACCAAGCTAAAAACAATAGGGATTTCACACGGGTAGTTTTCTGGGGGTTATCGACACATTTATTGCCAACGGAGTATGTGTTAAAAATGTAAGTATAATAATTATACTGTAAGTATATGCATATGCTGCAAATGAATCCATCCTAAATTATGGGTAAATTGATAGCCAGTGAAAAGGTAACGGCAAGGTACTTTCTAAAAAATATTATTTAACTTTGAATAGACTGGCCTTCATCCAGACAGTTTCCTTTGCAGTCTATGAAAAGAATTTATCAAAGCAAGCTGGTATGAGGCCTTGCCAGGGTGAATTCTGACATGTGACATGGAAAAAAAATAGCAACCGTGCTTTAAATGAAATTGCAACAAGAATTTAATTGAGGAAATACTGGCAGCGAGAGCTGATTACTTAGCGACACAAGACATTTTGAAATACAGACAAGTGACAGCAAAAACCTCTGGCAAGCCCACTGGTTACAGTACATATCATAAGCAGCTTTACTTGCTGACAACGAGTCAAGTTACTGTATCTTTGAGATGGTTACTTTTTGGAGGGTTGTTACTTCAGGATTTACATGTAATAAGGTTACTTTCAGGGGAAAAATTGTTATTAATTTTTGGGAGTCACTTTTGGAAATTTCCTGTACCCCATGACCATTTGACAATTCTTTCCAAGGGGATGTTCCATGTTTTATCTGCAACACCCAAAAGATGGCATGTTTTGGCGTGGGGTGTTCAGATTTTTTCTTCAACGAAGCCACCAAAAAATTAATTTGAAAGCCTAGGATTTTTTTTCAAAGATGCTCCCAAAATATAAACCCTTTAGATTTTATTCTTCAAAGGGTGGTGACAAAAAATTGAGGAGTAGGATTCCTGCCATCTGTTAGGTGGGGGAGGGGGGAGCAGATAAGAAAATGGAACATCCCAGGAAACAATGCAACTCGACACAAGCATAGGTGAACTTGCATAGATTTTCTGGAAAGTTGTTGTCACGAGAAGTATGCGAATTAGTTAGAAGTGGTCACACTTTAGCGTGTCACGCTGAAAGATCTGCAGGGGTCCGGAGATCTGCTGGAGTATCAAGGATATATGAGCTTACTGTCCGTGTAGTGATGAATACACGGAGAAAACTCTCAAAGTCACTGTTTTTTCAAGACACCAAATAAAACAAAGAAAATGATCGATTGCAACTGAATGCAAATTGTTTACTTATTTTAAATTAATCGTTCTTTTTTTGCAGCAATAAAGGTAAAGCTATAGCACCAGGCCAAAATGTCTGCAGAGGTCAGTGCAGAAATATTGACATGCTACCGCAAAATCTTGCAAGCGATCAAGAAAACATACCTTGCTCTTGATGATGCTATAAGGCAGACTTTAGTAGGATTGGATTTAACCCAAAATTGCCCAACAACCCGGTGTAAAGCCATATTAAGAACTTACAACAGACCCGAATCGAGAACACCGGCACAAAGACTAACTTTGTGCAGAGTGAACATGCGCTGTTTTGAAGAAAATCTGGGGTGGCAAAGCACTCTGGGATATCATCCTTCGCTGCGGAGAAGACGCCTTGTTTTTTTCGTTCCTCGGGTCGCCAAAAGACGAAATGACAATTTAGCGTGTTCACCTTGGCTAATTCGGACGATTTGTCGCTTTTTGCTGATGGAAAAACTGGAAAGGTACACAATTTTAGTCTTTCAGTAGCTTCAGAATTGAGATAAGTGAAATTTCTTTGGGTTAATTTATTCTGCGTGCACGCTCTTCCTTATGGTTGTAGCTATCCTCGCGGACAAAGCTTTCTAAAGTTGCTGTTATTTAGTTTTTGTGGAGTAAGTTGGTTTACAGACTTAATGTACGCTTTTAATCCTCAGTACCTCCGGGAATCAGGCAGTTATAGGGGAGCAACAGAATTATAATATCGTGAAATCGTGCAGAGCAACATGTTACACGACAAAACAGCCAGCGAGAGGCCGCCGTCTGCATCGTGTCTTGTCTTCGTTAAAACATGGCCGATGTGCAAAAGATGCTGTGAGTATTGTATAAGTATTTTCTAGCCAAGCTTTATTTTCTGGTAAGATTGTGCAAAATTCCAGGTCCACATTTTACTGCGTCTATATTAAATTAAATGTATTGGCAAGTTATCATCTGGCTCTACCACAGTGTGGTTCTTGAAATGCTAGTACCCTTCTAATTAAACGGCTAGGGCATTGGTATTTTTAAGTAAATTCAGGAGTGTAGTTGTTACATGGTATATATTTCTTCGTCCTTAGCCACAGGTATTCAGGTCAAAGTTCCCCCTATAGTATTCATACATTGTCAAACAAGGTATAGACTGACAGTGTAGCAAAGGTCCAATAAACCCTGTATAGGCAGACAAACGTTCGGAAATCGAGCGATTGATCAGTTTGATTGAGTTTGATTGCCAATACCGGGAATAAGAGACATCTTGAGGGTGGGTTAGTATTGCTAACAAACAACTGTTATCAAGTAGGGTCCTCAGTTTGCGACTTCTTTGACTTCTTGATTCTTTAACATTGCAGAAGCAGTTGGAAAGATATGGCATGTCTGCTAAAAGGTCAGTGATATACATATGTTTTTAATGTTTATTGTCACCTTAGGAAAAAATGTTAAGGTAACATGTGCTGAAAGCTGGCCATCTAGGGGACACACAAATTGCCTTTTGTCTGACATTAATTTTGCTATTAAATGCACTCTCAACAAAACTTCATGTCATCTTCAAAGTGCATCAATAGTGTGGTAGTTAACTCATTAGAATTGGATGTCAGTGGCTCAATGCTGGTCCCTGCATTATGTTTTGGAGGAGGGAGAGCTGAGTGTTTTAGTCTACCAAATCCAAGATGGCAGCCAAGTACACAAACAAACTTAAGGTACGGGACAAATTCACCTGTGTGCTAAAAGACACTTGCTCTGGAAGCCCATTTTGGCATTTTGGATGTCATGTTGTTGTTGTTGTTTTTTGTTTGTTTGTTTGTTTGTTTTTTATGCAAGCAACAGGGTGCGTACAAGTCCTGGAAAGTCCTGGAATTTTATCCTGGCATTTTCCAGGACTTTCTGGTCCTGGAAATCTATAAACTCTTGTAATAAAGGTTTCTTTAAAAACAATTTTCTTCAGTATTATTTTTGGATTTCTATTTTGTAAGATTTTATCGCTTCAATTATTGTGCATTTGGGAGTCCTGGAAATATCTATCCGAGTCTGGAAAAAGTCCTGGAAAAGTCCTGGAAAATTGTTGTAAAAAAGGGTATGAACCCTGAAGCAAACTTTGCTACAAGTTTTGTCCCCACCCAGGAGATTGAAGTTTTGTACATGTGCCTGCAGACTGTTATTCTAACAAAAGATTCGGAGTTAGTTTCTAAAAGAAACTGTGGTGCTATGTCTGTATGAAAGTGAAATATAAAGATTTGGATTTATTAGGTAAATTAACAAATCTACCTATGCCACCAATATGATTCGCTCTGACAAAGAGCTGACATTGAAACATCAACTTTTGAATTTCTCTACAGTGGCCAATTTACCTTATCAACTCACTCGATAAATCCAAATTATTAATGCTGTTGGATGACCCTACAATGGACTAGCATTCCTGCTATAGGTAACATCCCACCCAGGGGAGGGAGGAGCACTCATGGTCTCAACTTTATACCACAGAAGATGGGTTAAGCCCTTGCAGTTATGAGGCAAGAGCTTGTGGTGATGTTTAATTTTCTTTTGATTTATTAATTTATATATTTACGTTTTGTTTGTGGGCTAAACATGTCCAGAAGGAATATTAATTTGTTTTGAGTTGTGAGTTTTACACAACTTTATTCTGACTGGATTTTTTAACAGCAAAACAGTTCGCAAGAGAGCTCCAACTAAGATGACCTCTGATGCCATTAGAGAATTCTACAGCTTTATCTTGAGGAAGCAAAAACACAAACAAAGAAAACAGAACATGGATGTGGAATGTAATAAAGCTGAGACCACTGTAGTGGATCTATCATCACAAGCACAAAATGTAGCAAGTGTTCATGAAGATTCCATGGCTGGCAGAAATCATCTTCCAAGTGCTGAAGTGGTTGCAGGCTCTCACATGCAATGTCCAATACTTCTGAATGTTGACTCCCACGGCAACCCAACACAGATGCCAGTTGTTTCTCCACATACCATGCCAATGCCTGGGGGAGCTCAGCCTGCTCTTGTGTTTTTCGTAGGATCGCCCAGCATGCCTGTTACAGGCGAGTTACCAGTTGTTTCTAATGTGAGCAGATCTACTGCACCTTTTGCAAATGCTTTGTTCTTAACGCAGCCTGTCACATTGAATGTTGTTCCTCAAGACGCACAGTCTGGTGGTGGAGTGATTGAAAAAGCCATGGAACTTGCAAATTTTCAAACAATTTCTGGACAATGTGACAGTCAACAACCTTCTCAGAGTTCAACAGACTTGACAAATTCAGAAGCGGGGTTTATTCCCCCTAATGCCAGCTGCCCTTTGCAGCCAGGTTCATCACAAGGCACGATGTCAACAGATCATTCAATTCCATGTAGCACACTTCCTCAGGTCTCTCAAAATGTAGTCATTGCACAATCAGTAGCAGCTGGAGAGAACATACCCATCGATAATGTCTCTCAATCAGTCACTGTGCAGACATCACAAGTTATGCAGAATCAAGTTTTTGCAGACTTGCGATCCTTCATAGAAGAATCAAGGGCAGAGGTCACTGGCACAGAAATAGCCAGTACTGCAGAGACAGACAGCTTTGAGGAACAGTCTCCAAGAAGGATTTATAAACGAAAAGGAATAGGAGTCAGGGAGGTGGTGACTCAAACAAAGGGAGATCCAGAGGTTTTGATTCTGAGTGAACGAAAACTGGATTATGGAGAGGATTCTTCAGAAGACCCGGTGGATGATGCAGACACCCAGAAAACTGTGAAGAAACCAGGTATGTTTTACTGATACTTGGAGTAACATGTATTATTTTGTTTCCTTTCAATCTCTTTTAGGGCTCAAAGGGTTAACACATGTACAGTGTATGTTGTTTGTTTAATATTTGCTTCATGTACATGGCCACATACAGCTGTAAGCCTCTAAATTTACATGTAAATCTAACAGTGTGCATATTTAAACAAAGTGATGCTAGCTTTTTTCCTTTGTCATCATAACCAAGAGGCAGAACTAACCTTACCTTCTAAGATTGCCAGATGGAAAATGTTTTGCAGTACCAAGTCCCCCAGTGTGAGAGAAACTGTTCTGAATTGTATTGCTTTTGAAGGGACTGAAAGGGTCAGACGATTTGGATGTGTCAAATGTGACAAGAAGTTTTTCACCAGCAATGACCTCAAGCGTCACCAGACAAGCCACCAGGATTCTAGACCTTTCATCTGTGAGGTAACCACATGGACCATGCAGTCATGTAGCTGATAAACTTTATTTTAAGTTTGCCACTTTGAAGAGGCTGTGATGTATCGCTTTTCCTGTATCTTCTACTTTTTTGTTCTTTCGTTTTAAAACAACTTCCATAAAAAATTAATGACCTGGCATTTTACCCTTGACTGATATTGAAAAACTAGTGCAGCATGACTGTAGTTCTTAAGAAAAGACAAAAGATTGCAGTTGTCTGCTTAGTTAATTCAAAACATGGGACAGTTAATCAATAAGTGCATACCAAACCAGTGGCTAGTGTGTTTTTTTTTTGTAGTTCTGATTGGCTACTCAAACTCAAGATAGTACTTGCTATTCACCTCCTGGCATTGTTCTGGATTTCACGCGCAACTTCTTCCTCATTTCTCAGAAAAAAGGAACTACAACAAGGTGCTGGCTATCCACTGGTTTGGTATACATGTATGCAAGAACATTAAAATTATTCACCTCAGTGAAATATACATGTTATTGTCATTTATTCCACAAAACTGAGCTGTATGTGAACTTACAGCCAATGAGGCCTGTGACACTTATTTGGCTACATGTATGTTATGTAAGGGTTTTTTTTAGGTGGGGGGGGGGGGGGGGGGCAGAGAAAATGTGAATAATAAACTATCAATAATAAACTATTATAAATTTTATTAATAGTTGTTATGTCTGGTTTCTTTCAAGTATTAAGTCATTGTATAGTTAATTATATCCTCTTTTCTTGTAGGAGTGTCAGAAAGGTTTTAGAACTTCTAGTGAACTAGGCATCCACAAGGCCATCCATGTGCAGGTCAAACAATACAAGTGTGAATTCTGTGGCAAAGAGTTCAGAACCAAAGGTTGCATCAAGTCACATATCAAGTATCATATTGGTGAGAATGGTTTTTATAATGTTTTGACATGGATTAACTGCTGTTTTTGTTTCACTGGCCTCTGTACATGTATGTGTATTAGTAGTGAAGAGAAGGTATAAAATTTTATTATATAAAATTGATTTAAAAACATTATGGGCCAGTTATCTAAATGAGGTCTAACTTAGACTGTAAATTAAGACAATGACTTGACCTCCAAATCTGGTTAATGGGTCATTTTAAGCAGATAAACCTTGTTCTAGTCTGTACTTTATGCCTTCTTGCACTGTTTCCAATGAACAACGTTTAAATGTTAGGGTTGGCCATCTTGAAAATGGTTTTGACTGCGGTTTTGTCAAACTCTGTCTAAAATTTGTTTAAATAATCGACCTTATGTCTCTGTGGTCATTTGTTTTTTATTCTCTAGGCCTGTCTCTTTGATAATGTATCAATATTACAAGAAAATTACCGTATTTACCCGCGTATAGGCCGCACCCGCGTATAGGCCGCACCCCAAACTTGTGACCTAATCTTGGGGAAAAAAATAATTTCTTAACTATACAGTTTCAAGTCGAGAAACTAATGAGCTTGTCGCTTGAGTGATCTAACGAGAAATGAATCGGACAAACGGACCGAACTTGATCGCGAGCGAACAACAAGTGTGTCGAAAAATGAAGACATGACAATGTGTATTAAACTTCGAAACTGTGATATTTTATATCAGTTTCATTTATGACTTTTTCTTTTTATGACGGGTTCGGTGTATTTTTCGTGTAGTTCGGCAAATAAACAAACGCGGTTTCACGTGAACGGCATCGAAAGGGCTTCGCGGCTTGTCATGCAAACTTCGTTGGACTTCATCCAATAACAAACATATTCGGAAACTAGATACACTCATTGCAGCGGAGAGAAGCAAAATTCTTCGAAGACATGGATTAACTTGACCTCATACGATACATTCAATCAAACTGTCAAGCTTTCAGTAACTTTGTTGACTCTGTGTGTGTCAGGAAATTTTGCATATTAATGAGCTCAAAACTCTTGTACCCGTGTATAAGCCGCACCCCAAATTCTGAACGTTTTTTTCCTTGAAAAAAGTGCGGCCTATACGCGGGTAAATACGGTACATTGTAGATGCTTGTCACTTGGAGGTGAAAAGGTTAACATCTGTAATAGTATCTTTTTTTTTTGTTTTTCTTAATCAGGAGACAAACGGCACAAGTGTACAGAGTGTGACCGAGCATTTGTAAAAAGTGCAGACCTCAAGCGTCACATGGCAGGTCACAAGAATGAAAAGAAGTTTGTGTGTGACGACTGCGGGTCAGCCTTCACACGCCGAGATAATTTAAAAGCACACAGACTGCTACATACTCGGGACTCAGTGGTTACCTGTGACTTGTGTTCCAAGGAGTTTATCAATGCCGTCTACCTGAAAAGGCACATGCACATTCATGAACAAGCCAAGAAAAAGCCTTATGAGTAAGTAAATAATTTTTATTTGCACTAAAAGATTTTTAGGTGTAACATTAGTCACAAATTTCTGGGAATAATGTTGCTTTTGTAATGTCACAACTCTGCTACTCACGCTTGGTCCCAAAAAGGTGCAGTTTAGTGGGAGTTGAGTATACTGGGGCTGTTCATAGCAAAGATTTTCTTTAGTTCTCCTGAGGGGAATCTATTATTTTTGCGTTCGACGATAGGAGAACGCAACCCTAATCCCGGCCAGAGTGAAATCGAGATTTTCTCTGTAGTGGATGGATGGTGGATGGACGGACACCAATTTAGTGCCCCCCCCGAAGATTTTTGTAGGGGCATAACGTCGGCCGGGAACTGGTGTATACTTTGACTTGCTTTCATGGAACCAAATGACCTCGCTTATCCAAAGGCGTCTTTGTTGCGAAGAAGCTTGTTTCGAACGAGGGAAGTTCCAGGCTCGAAAAAGCAACCTTTCGCCCAAGAAGTTATTGTAAATCCTTGATCGAAGTCTTAGAGAAGTATGCACGACTCCTTGGCACATATGTCAACCTGCAGTTCGCTGTTCAGTTGGCATTCTAACCTTCTCGCCTTCGATGAAGATTACCACTCGGCATACAACATTCAAATTTATATGTCCGTGAAAGAAACACGCTATTTGAATTTACTTGATACTTAAATCATTTCTCTCTCGAACAATGCCTTGGCGAGTCACTCTCGAAGTTTTGTGTAATGACCATGCTGCCACTTTTAAATTTAGAAATCGCGTTGTCTGCTTATTTCGGAAATCGACGTTTATTAACGAAGCCGTGAACTAAAAGAGGTTGAGAGGACCATTGCGTGAATATTTTAGGAGGCTATCAAAGGTAAAGAGTTCAACGGTAGTTGTAACATTTCAGTTTAATTCTGTATTTACATGTGAAACTTTCAATGAGTACATACAAGCGGTCATGTAACTAAATGACATATGTCACGCAACTTTGTTATTTTAAGATTTACATGTATTTCGTATCTGACAATGTTCGATTTTCTATTGAAAATATATCAACTGATAACAACCGAGGGTCGAGAAAGATCAGAAAGTTGAGCAGACTCTTTCTTTCCCTAATTTCGGTGTCGACAAGGGTTGCAGTCGAACGCACTCCACTAATCTGCGATTACTACTAGTACTTAGTCTATTTTTTTACTGTGCATTTCAACAACGTGCAAACTCTGGAGGTCAAAATCCAACTAATGATAAGATATGATCAAGATTTGTGAATCACAACTCATGAACTGTGCCTTCTCAATAAACCTTTTGATTATACAAGACTGTAGCTTCTTTGTTCCTCTGATTAGAAGTCACTTTCCATGATTAGTCCCACATTATGCTAAGAAAGCATTGCAAATCAATTGCCTGGGTTATTTTTTGGTTTTAATTTTCATGTGTTTTCATATCCTTTTGCAGATGCCAGTGGTGCCCAAAGACATATGAACAGCTGGAAGGACTGAGACGTCACATCCGCCAGCATGTTGGTGATGAAAAGTTTGTGTGTAAAGACTGCGGAAAGAAGTTTATAACCAGCATCCAGCTCAAACGACATCTTTGGCTCTCACATGACCAAGACAGTCCCTACAGACGATCCATTTTGTGAAAGCAGATCATGTAATTCTCCTTGAACGTAAAATTACACAAGTGGACAGAATTAGACACAGAATGTTTTTTGCTTGCTAGCAGAAGCATTTTTCTTTGTAGTAATAATTAACTAACAATTATTTGATGAAGTTAAGGTGAACAGTGGTGGATATTAGTCTTGTCCATACCAGTGGATAGCCAGCGCTAATTTAGTTCCTGTTTTTGAGAAGTGAGGGAACACTTGTGCACGAAATCCAGAAAAATACCGGGAGGTGAATGGCAAATACTATCCCAAGTTTGAGTAGCCATTCATATTGAGAGCGCATGCTGGCTTGGTACAGTGGAACCTCGATTTAACGAACCTCTATATAACGAAGACCTCGGTTTAACGAACAATATTTTGCACCCCAGTAATAGTAAATGTATGGAAAAGAACCTCGATACAACGAACCCTCGATATAACGAACCCAAATACCCAGTCCCTTGGCACTTCGTTAAATCAAGGTTCCACTGTATATACTAAGTTACACTGTATGTGATACTGGTTGAACAATTCTTACTAGACTGTGGAAAACATTATTTTGGTGAAGTTCAGTGGTTAGTGCAAGTAAAGATAACACTTGTTATTTTGGACACAATGTCCTTTTTGGAATTCAAGTACAATAGATGCTTTCTATTTTGAACACTGGCCATCTTAAACCTTTCAGCCCTGATATATAAATGCATATTCTCCTTACTGTTCTCCATACATTTCTTATGGAACAAGTAACGAGAATTTGTCTTAATATCAAGACATCTTATCCTTGGTGATCACTTTCTTTATTCTCATCACTTGAATGTTTGTACAAGTAGTGATAATGTAAAGAGAAATATTTCATTTTTGTCACCGTTAGGGCTTAAAGGGTTAAATCTTTTTCCGATGGGTGGTAACCTTATCATAGTGAGATGCAACAACAGATTGTTTTTTTGTTGGCCTTAGCCATAATTGCCATAATCTTTTTGTTGTATTGTAGTTGACTAACAGCTGAGGTTTTATCCCTTTAAACCCTAATATCAAAATATATATTCTCCTCAAAGTTCTGTATATTTCTTACTTCTCATGGTACAGAACATTGAAGCATTGCTTTTAAACCCACTAGTCAAATAGGCCATTTCCGAATTGTCTTGTGCCTCTTTTTCAAAATGAGTTTTATCTGCATGTGAATGAAAACCCATTTTCGTATGAAAGACTATGCTCCAAAGCTCGCTTTGAAAAAGAGGTACAAGACAACTCAGAAATGGCTTATTATGTTTGAGACAAACACTTTCGGCCAGGGCCTTGCTTTCAGACGGTTGCTACGTTGGGGATCATCAACAACCACCATTGGGAGGGGAAGGAAGGGCCTTGCTTTCAGAGGGTTGCTACTTTGGGGATCATCAACAACCACCATTGGGAGGGGAAGGAAGGTAGTGTCTTTCAGAACATTTAACCCTTTAAGCCCCAATATCCACATGGATATTCTCCCCACTATTCTCCTTATATTTGTTGTTACAAGTTGGGAGAATTTGGTTAAACAACACATTTCATATCAGGTGATCATTTCCTTTATTCTCATGATTTGTATGTTTGAACAATTAGTAATAGTGTAAGGAGAATTTATTAGATGCTTGTCACTCTTGGGGCTTAAAGGGTTTAAAAAGTTAGTGAATCCCCTAAGCAGATGGTTCATGTACCCTATTAGAGGCCTGTCACTTAGTGAATTTTTACTGTGGTTTGTGCAGTTGCACCGCATGGAAGAAGTGGTTTCATGGATAGAAAATAATTAATATTCAAAATACACATTCCAAGTAATATTGTACAGTAGTTTAATAGAAAATAAATAGAAATTGAGAGGCTACATGTACATCTTTTTTCTAATTTTTATTGATTTCTTTAATGTGTCAAACCAGTCACATGAAGATTTCTTTTCTTGTGCTTTCTTGGTACCTGTCTTGCAACCAGGTTTATATGTACAACTTTGAAAATTTGGCGATTCTTCAAGAGTGGAATCATCCTCAGTTAATTTCCTCGACTCACCATCCATTTGTTGAACAAGCAAAACATACATATGGATTTTAAAATAAATAGCTGGACAAGAAATTCGGCATCGCTATGCGCACCCCTTTCGCTGTCACAGCCGCAAATGCGTTTAAGTGTTATCACAAAAAGAATATTGGACATATTGTAGATATGTAAACAAGGAGCTAAGCTATTGGTAGGAACATGGCAACGTGAAAAACAAGAATAAGTTGAATAAAAAGCGCTCGTTGATACCTGTGTCGATTTGAAAAATGAAGTTTTGTTCAAGATTTTTACGGCTTTCCGTGTTATCCTGGTGTAAGGAAAGAAACACTTAATCCCCACGGTACCAACGAACTCTTTTCATGCAACTAATTTCTTCTTGTTTTTAACGTTGCCATGTTCCTACCAATAGGGCCATTCCTTGATTCGCTCTGACGAAGGGCTAACGCTCGAAACGTCAGCTTTCAATCCCTTTGCGGTGGCCAACTCAGGTTTGCATTGTAGATGGCTAGTCTGGTTACTTAGCGCTCTGTAAGCGGTTTAGTGATGATATTTTTTCTTTCTGGACAGGCCCTAAGGCACCCAGAAAGTTTTAAGAGTGAACGTGTGAGGTATGCTAGGAATAATAAGTCTTTTTCGGAGACTAGCGAGGCTGGCGACGCCGCAGGCTCAAGGGATTCTACTTCCACTGTGCAGTTCTGTGGAAAACATTTCAGTGATCGCAAAAGGTAGCTCAAGTCGTGCCTACATTTAACTGCAGTCGCTCACACCCAAAGAATGCAATAAATCAAGAAAAGACCTCCCCAAAAAGGAAGTTATAAAATCAATTTATCAACTTCATTGTTTATAACGAAGACAAACATATCTTGGTGAAATATTGAAACAAACAAACAAACACGGAAAAAGCATCAATAACCACAACATCTCCAGTCCGTGGGACGATCATTTTTATTGCTAAGGAAGGATTTGCGCACGGGTAAATTATTGGAATGGCCCTTCTCACTAGTTTGTGCTTTCTCCTTGTTCTCATCGCCTGAAACAAGCTATTTGCAGTGTAGGCGAATGCATTACATCCGTGAAACACTGTTTGACGTTTCAAGCGTTTACCCTTCGTCAGAGGGAGCCGGGTAACCTTGAAAGTCTTGGAATCTCAGTATCACTCATTGGTATCCTTATAGTGTCGTTAGCTACTTCTTCCTCTCCCGGACACTCCCAAAAATTAAAAAAGAAACATTCCCCAGGCCAATATCATTGCTGGAATAATTTCACACATATTAACAGTTCTCAAGGCTCCACAGACAACGAAAAAAAATGGAATTAGTCTCTTATACTATTGTCTTTCATCTTGTCTTATTGCTATCCATTTCCCGAAATTATCATTTTCTTTTTCTTTTGATCACAGTTGAAGCATACGTGAAATTTCCTGTAGTTGTCACTACTCAACCAATGGGGAAAAAGATAAGAATTGAGGAACCAATCAGGTAACAGCGTCCACGAAGTTGCGTCCGCGTGCGTTTAAAAATTTGGCGCCTTTTTCACACCTCATTTGCATCTTTTTCACTATTCAGTGTTCAAACATTTCCGGCGCCCTTCTGACACGGACGAAGTAGCTCAAATTTGATATTATGCGCTCTAATATTGGTGATATTATTGCTTAGTTACTGTCAAAAGGCATGGTAAAACCCTTCAAAGAGCTTTAAGAACTCTGTAAACGACGAGAGAAGGGAAAGAATCGTGGAATAGAAACAGCTTTGCTGCGGTGAGGTGAGAGAAAATTGTCCACATTTGTTTTTGAAACATTTGCGAAGTAAGAGTGTGCGGAAAGCTAGAATTATCTTCTTAAAAAGTCTTTTTATCTGTCCTTCTTCTTTATGTTTTCTTCAGGGGTTGTCTGTAATCAAGACCAACCAACTAGTGGTTGGAGTTTTAAGATACAAA
This sequence comes from Siderastrea siderea, assembly GCA_964030785.1. Taxonomy (NCBI): domain Eukaryota; kingdom Metazoa; phylum Cnidaria; class Anthozoa; order Scleractinia; family Rhizangiidae; genus Siderastrea; species Siderastrea siderea. Next base: position 13,488,360 of record OZ034969.1, on the reverse strand, counting down.
GACCGCTCTCTTAGGCAGCACTCGTGCCAATGAAGACTGGAAAATTTTACGACTGCTATTTTTCCAACTTGCAGCCAAGGTAATTATCTCCAAATTTATTTTGTCTTATCAGAGAGGGAATAGTTCAACTCAATAATTTTCTCGGGCCATTTTTTATATAATAACGTTGAACTACACAGAGATGCATTTAACTTTGGTGTTAAAATTCGAAGTTCCGTTATATTGAGGCTCCACTGTAGTCGTATTCACTTCTTCAAATATAAGAGTCAAAGTATTCGTTGTTTTTTTTCCTTAGTTCTCCAACGCCCGACGTTTCTTTTCTGGCCTTGTGTAACTAAACTCGGAGCAAAAAGAAAAATGTTTAACAGCATTCAGAGCTTGGAAACCTTTTGGTAAGACTACCTTGGCCTAGCAATGCACCTTGAAGAGAATTTAAAAAGTCTGGATGTTTATTTCATGTACTTCTC